>PVKS010006907.1:59206-75856 GCA_004027875.1 Aplodontia rufa | reverse complement strand
CTTTCCAGGGGATTTAGAATCAGCACATTATAGTGACACAGCAACATCTATGTTCATAGCAGCACAATTTACTATTATTGCTAGGCTATGGAAACAACCCAGATGTCCCTCACTGGAAGAATGGATCCAAAAACTGTGGTACATTTATACCATGGAATATTACACAGCAATTAGAAACAATGATATTGCAGCCTTCGAGGGTAAATGGATGGTTATGGAAGAGATCATGCTGAGTAAAATCAGCTTAACCCAGAGATCTAAGGGTTGATTGTCTCCACTCATCTGTGGAGGTGGGTACTAGACACTGAACAATGAGAACATTGGTCTATTAGCATGTGTTAAATCCAGATAAGATGTAATGCTATACAACATAATCCTTTTATAGAGCAATTGTGGGAAGGGGAAGGGAGGGATAAGGGTGGGTAATTGGGGGGCACTCCTGGGGGTAATTGTAATATCCAGAATCTATACACATTTTATATTATTTTGTTAAAAACTTGTATGGTTGTTCAAAAATTTAAAAACAATGAAAAAAAAAAGAAAATCTTTGATTGTTAATCTGCTGCTGTGTAAAAAGAGTTTTGTCTATTGAATAGAATTAAGTGTCAATTAGAATGTTTTTACAATCTGTATTGGAATCATGATTTGGCAATGCTCATATGTGTAGTCAGTCTCAAATCAGGAGATGGAAATGAAAAAAAAATAGTCAATCTTTTTACTATAGCTTTAATGTTTTCCATTTTCCCAGGCAGTTGCCCATTTTCTTACTTTCTGAATTCTTTACATTCTGGACAGAAATGAAAATTTGTTCATTACTTCAAAATGGTTGAATATGATATTCCCATGTCTTCCCATTATTCTTCCCTAATGGAATAGTGAGGTATCTTTGGTTTTTGTCTACACATTAAAATGAAACACCTACTTATTTTTCACACATATGTCCTCACATGTGATTTTCTATCTCTATTTCATGTCCAAGTTTGAACCACATTGAGAAAAGATATATTAACTACATACATGTAAACTGTCTTTCTGAAATGTGTTTCTTATGATTTAAGAGGGAACTTGATACTTAAAAATATTGTTTTCTTACTGATTCATAAATATATGATATTTAATTCATGTCTTTCAATCTTTCTTAAAATATTGGGGTAATGTTATCTTCTAGGTGTAGGTCAGTGCCTAAAGTTTATAAGAATAATTTGACCTTGATTCTATATCTATATTCTTTTAAGAGTTACTTAAAACTATAAAAATTCCAGAGTTCACAGGGGCCAATTTGTCTATTTCTCAATTGAAGTAAGTGAAATATTTGAAATTAAATTCTGGGTACTACTTTACTAAAAAATTAACTGTTAGGTATTAGGATCAATCTGTGGTGAAGTCAGTAGCTACTATAGAATCAAATTCTCTTGTTTTTAGTAGGTTTTTGTGATGTGGAAAACATTTTTTTATATTACATATATTTTCTTCTTTTGTAACATCAGAGTAAAAGTATTTTGATTATTGAAACCCCTTTTATTAATAATAACAGTTACCATGCTTTTCGGCACTAGCTCTGTACTCAGTGATTGTGTCTTTTAGGTAATCTGCTTCAGTAACCTTCATAAAATCTCATTTACTTACAAAATTAAAGTTTTTTTTCTCATTCATGCCAAATGTCCAGGGAAATAGGACCGTAACTCTGCTCTGCTACACTTTACCTCTGGACCACCACTATTCAGAATATTGGTCTTGTGAAAAAAGGGGAAAAAAGGCATATAAGGGTAAACCACATGATGCTTCTCAAAATGTCTACCACAAGTACTCTATATTACTTCTGCTCAGTTACCACAGGAAATCTAAATTCTTGTCATTAGCCAGGTGTCCTCAGGGAGAAGTAGTAAGTGTCTCTTAAAGCAGAGGTACACAATACTGCAAAAAGTAAAATGACCTGCCATGGGTACTTAAATATATTTTGTACAAACTTTAATTCAAAATTGTTAGTATTAGCTATTAGGTATTAGGATCAATCTGTACCAAACTCAGTATCCACTGTCGAGTTAAATTTCCATCTACTACTTGAAAGATATAATCACTTACAACAGAGATAGTGCAAAATAAGTGTGATAACTGTGAAGATTAATAATGAAGAATTTACATAATCAGACACTTTTTCTCTGATAATTCAAGAGATGAAAGTACATCTAACATAAAAAAGTGTTTTCCAAATCACAAAAGCCTGCTAAACAAGGAAATTTAATTCTATAGTGGATACTGAATCCAGCACAGTTTGATCCTAAAGCTTAGTAGTTAATTTCCTAATAGTGTTATTTTCTTACATATAGAGAAAGCAAAGCTGTGAATGCAGATGTAAAGTGTTTATATTCAAAAAGCATGGATTAGAAAACAGATGTGTGATTTTCAAAGATCACATTCTTAACTTCTAATGGGAGGTCAAATTTCAATAAGTTGAGTTTTTAAAAATACACACACACACACATATATATATATAAATTTTTAACAAACTGATTACATGTAGATATCTAAACAATTCAATAAACAAAATGATTATAATTAATTAGCAAAGATGTACTTTACATGTGTATACATATACACACACAGAGACACACATGCACAGGAAAATCTCCTAAAAAACAGAAAAGAATCCAAAAATGATAAGGATGACAGTGAAAAACAGAAAATTAAAAATGATTCTTTCAAAAAATGAGATTAATGTTATCTTTAGAACTATAATTTATGCAGCTTCTAAGCATTTAAAATGAATGATTTTTTTTGGTTAAATGGAAATCATTTTTAAAATTGTGATTCAATTTTTAAATTCAAATTTGTCTATATTACTTTCTTACCCATATTAATGGAGGAACAGGGAATCAAAGTCAAAGAAGTGGAGCAAGGAGAAAGGGAGGGGCAAGCATAGCTCTTTTCATCACATAGAAATTGGGATTTAACAGCTGATTAGCTATTAGAGTGTCTTAGAGGTTCCCTTGTGTTTTACATTCCTTTCAGCTTAATTAATGACTCATTCTGCCTTTTAATCTGCCTGACTTCCTTATATTATTAGCACAGTTGCATTGTTTATTTAAGGTGAATGGCAGGGAGGTGGATGTTAAATATAGTATTGGTCAGTATCTTGTCCATATTTGAATGTATAGTAATGTCTTGCTGATTCCCATTTAGATCTAATTCTGTATTTAATGTGGTTCCTTGTTTTTTCTTAGGTGGCATATGATACGATTTCTAAACTTTTATTATTCTGGGCTTTCTTGAGACTTTGTTTCTTGAGAGACTTTGAATTTGTTTTAGAAAAAGGCAGTTTTTCCAAGTCCTACAGATAAAACAAAGTTGGAATTTATTTCATATTCCTTGAACCAAGATAATCAAATAGAAATAAATGATCTTGTATAAAGTACAAGGCTGATATTTACCACTCTCAAGTTCTTGGATAACACTATCTAGTACTGTTTTTAGAAGTAAAAAAGTCAAAATCTTCTGTTCCATTATTACATTATGAAATGTATGACATTTTCAAATATCTCATATTCCCACAATTCCACTAATCCAGGAAGATGATAGGGTCACTCTCTTTCTCTCTCTCTCTCTCTCTCTTTCTCTCTGATTCTGTTTCTTTTCTATATCTGCCATGCTTTGTAGGCTATAATAAGTTCTGTTGAGTTTATTTGTTTTAGTTACTTAATTTTATTTTATGAGGCACTCCAATCTTGTATTCAGAGGAACTATATTAGATTTACTTTGTCCTTCAAAACTGGATTAGAGAGAGATGCCAACACATATGGTAACTTTTGGAACAGTTTATAATTTGAACAACCTACAGGAAACCATGAAAGCCACATTTCCTATTAATATTGTGAAGCCAAAATCTGTGTTTAGAAATGAACTTGAGTATGTGCTTAAAATCTGTGCTCTTTTAGTCTACTTTTTTGCTGCTGTGACCAAAAGACCTCACAAGAACAATTAAAGGAAGAAAAGTTTATTTAGGGACTCAAGGTTTCAGGGGTCATAGGCCATTGACTGTCCATTCCATTGCTCTAGGCCTGAGGTAAGGCAGAAGAAGAGTATAGCAAGAGGTAAGCTGCTGAAGACATGGCCCCAGGATAGAGAGAGAGAGAGAGAGAGAGATTGCTGTCACCACGGGCAAAATACATATCCCAAAGATACATCCCCCAATGACCCACCTCCTCTAGTTACACTCTACTTATCTAAAGTCACCATTCAGTTAATCCCTCTCGGGGAAATCACTGATTAAGGGTCTCACAACTCAATCTTTTCAGTTCTTAAGTTCCCTGCATTATTTAACAAATAAGCTTTTGAGGGACAGCTAAAAATCTAACAATAACAGGTGCAAAAGCCCTTTTAGTGATCTTATGTAGTTTAAAAGGTGATAATTTTGAATGACATTCCAATAGAAGATAATGAAACCTTGTTGCATTTTATTGAGTAAAAGTAGTTTGAAATTCTATGTCGTATTTTTTTAAGATATGTAAACATTAATTTTTTAATTTTTAAATTACCACTGCTAATCAGTTAAGTTCAATTTATTGTTTCTGCATGTCTTGTCTGAGTTCCATTTTTGTTTTATTCTTCAAAAGACAAGAGTAACAAGAGTAATTGAAGGTTTTATCCTTAAAATACCTTCCAGTATTTCATATATTCTGTAAAAAAAATATAATCCTTATATAAATAATTTTACTGTCTTTCCTGTTACTACATACTAGTTATGAAATAAACAAGTAACAAACTATAAATTTTTCAATACCTACAATTTATATCTTTAGGCAAGTAGGTTCTTTGATCTTTCAAAAACAATAGAGTTGATAGGAAGCGCTACAGTTATTTTCCAAAGCCTGAAAGCTTCTGGCAGTTAACAATCGGCTCTTCGAAGAGTCCTTGACAGCTAAGATGGTGACGGCTAAGAGTGTACCATGAGGAGAGTTTATAGCAAACAAATGTGTCCTTTGATGCAAATTTGGGTTTCTAAAGGCATTAGTGATTACTGAATGGAGTTTCAAACGCTACCTTACAAAGCCTTTTTAAAAAATTACTGTGTGATATCTCCAAAGTCTGTGCTTACATGTACAAAAAATGTGGCATTTTACTTTCAAGTGGATGATTATAGCTCTGGGTATCTCTCATTTCTGCAATGTGCACTGAGGATCATGTGTCAATTTGGCCCTGAAAACATTGTATCCTGCCATAACTGAAGCTTTCATTCACTGAGATGATATACCTGTGAAGATTCTCCACACTTGATATAAGCTATTCACTAGCTCTTAACTTCCCAGAGGAATGTATATCATGGTGTTCTATTTTCCCTTCACTACTGTTCTGCAACATAGAGTTGATTATTTAATTTTTCTGTTTTTTACCCAGTAAAGGTTGGGATATACCAGGATTTTCTTTTCAAACTCAGTCTCCTCTTTTCCCTAGTACTCAGAAAAAGATGTTATAGATAGTAGTACATATGAAACTCAAATATGTAATGTTTAAACAGCCATGAAAATAACTTGAATAGAAACTGACCGGTCTAAGATCATCTATAATTCAGGAATGCAGGGCTTTCCCCCCCCCCCCAGTTTTATGGAAAGGAAACACATTTTGTTCACCAGCCACTATGCTTATATATAAGATATTTCTCAAGGTCTAAAACAGAAAGCATGAAAGAGTATACTTGGAAATCACAAAATAGTTGTCTGTCCTTGTCTTTTGGTATTTGAAAAGTTTCTTCATAAAACTTTATGGCTATAGTCACAGAAATAAAATAACTGCAGGTAGATTATCCACCTAAACATTGTTAATATGCATAAAATATGTAATACTATCAAATTGAACATTAGGGGCAATTGTGGTGAAAGAAGATTTAATAACTAAAACCACAATGAGAATAATTAAAAGCTTTGTGGAAGAAAAGTCAACACAATCACAACTTTACTCTCTAATGAGGGTGAATTTTTTTAAACGACATGAATATCAACATTAAATAGGCATCTCAGGCTTGCATTTTGGTAAAATATACATGATATAATTTAGTAGTAGATAAGAAATAAAAAAATTATGTCTTTCATTCTGAAACACAGGGTTTTTCTTACCAATCATCTGCCATCAGATCTCTTAACAGAAAGGTCAACTATGTTTTTAATGTATAACAAAATTATTTTCATTATTGGCTGATATGTTTACATATATATACATTTCATTTTGTTTGATGATAGAGAATCAGTTTACCATTAATAAGTATAATATCATGAGAAGATTAATTAAACATGAAATAAATTTATTTTCCCTAAATTTATATGTTTATATTTAAAACACATGTAAACTATACTTAAAAGCTAAAAAAGTAAATTAGAGAAATACTTTTCAAAAATAGGTTAGATAATAGATTATCATTTATATATTGCTAAGTATACAGATAAATTGGTAACATCATCCCTACTATTCTAGTAAAACCTTTAGGTAAAATAATAATAAATATTTAATGTAGGATGAAATACAAGTACATAAACATAAACAAGGTTCACTGCCACTAATAAACAAATATTTATAAATTGAACCTAGTTGCTGCATTTTTTACTTTTCAATCCTAAAAGTTTGAAACATTATAAATAATGAAAGATCAGGAAAAAAACACCTACATGCTACTGGTGAAATGAAAATCAGTTCACCTTTTCAGAGAGCAATTTGCAGAATTGATGAAAAAGTCTTTAACATTATTATGAGTGCTGTACTGTAGTTCCTGAAAATTCATTTCAAGGAAATTAATAGAGTTGAACATTAATACACATGTGTGAAAGTGTGAAAAATCATGTTATTTCTAGCAATAAGAACTCTAAAAATCATAATTTTAAAAATGAGTTTATTAGTCAACACTTGGTCAGAGAACAGTTTATATCTATAATTTACTAACGTAAGATCAGATAATATTTATGGATATTTCAATATTATTTTTGGGATTATCATTCTGGAGGTGTTAAATCAGACATTTATTATCAATTCTGCTTTAAGTCATTATAAATATAACAAAAGAACATCATGCCTAAAGGCATAAAGAAATAGGGAAGAAAGCAAAACACACACATGGTGAATGGGGATTAGAAAAGAGAGGGGGCCAGAATTTAGACAGACAGGAACCAGATAGAGACGTATGACATAGAATTCAGAACAAAATAAGTACCAAGAGCACGCAGGATATCCTCAGGAAATGAGAAATAGGTGAAGTCAAGTAGAAGGACAAGTGCTTGGCACCCATAAATAATAAAGATTTCACAACTGAAACAATTTTCAGTTGCAACCTCACTGAACTTTAAGCTTCTTGAGAGCAAGAGCACACTTTTATTTCAATGTTAGGTAGAATGGCTAGGAAAAAATAGGTGTTCAATACTAGAATTGAAATAATATAGACTGTTTTCCATTTAACCTGGAATCAGCATATTTCAGAGTTTTTCAGCTACTTAATGATAATAACAACAAAACACCCTAAATATAATGATAATTGTGTAGTCGTATTTTGTTTGAATGAATAGCAGAAATAAGTATTTGATTTCTTTTACACATGAAAGCAAAGCTCTTGGATTGAAAATAAAATCATCAAAATTGTTATTTTGGGGGGCTTTGACTTCACATTGAATAACTTTACTAGTGTACCTGGTACACAATATTATGTATATTTATTTATCTTTCTTTCCCTACTACAGTGTGAGCTTCATAGCTTGGAATAAGTACCTATCTGGGTGGCTGAGCATGATTAAATGAATCTTGGGAAAACAGCTTTCTAGGAAACTCTATGTGGTCGGTATACCCAAATTTCTCTTAAATTACTTCTCAAAGTGGGGACTCTGAGAAGATGACCTTTTCAAGGGCACATTCCCAGTGACCTACCTCCTCCAGTCTTGCCCCATCTGCCTATGGGTACCAACTAGTTTGTTCATTTGAATTTCTAATGCATCAAATCACTTAATACATCAATTATAATATAGAACTCATAATTTAATCATGAGCTTTTGGGGGACTTCTCAGATCTAAATCATAACAGAGACAATAAACACATTCAAACTGATAAATATTTAATGAATCCAAGCAGAGAATGTATTCGAGTTCACTGACTAGTCTATTAGCTTTCCAGTAGGTTTCACATTCCTTAAAATATAATTTAGGGGGGAAAATGCAAAGCAAAAATTCTTGAGTAATGTAATTACTTCATAATAGATGCTTAATAAAGTATACAACTTTGAAAGTTTTTTGAAACTTTTTAAGCTTCTTTATCACATATGAATAATGAAATCTTAGCTAAATCAACAGTTTTTAATCATGCTATATGCACACAGTACTGCTTAATACTTTCGATATTTGAGAAGTAAAAGTAAATTACGTAAGTATTTAAAATAACAGAATGCATCAAATTGTCAAGTCAGATTTAGATGAATCTGAGATCTTATACATTACTAACCTTCCCTAATGATTTCAAGGATATAGATTACTAGAAGCTACGTGGGGATATAAAAGGAGACTTGAGGCTATTATCACACATCAGTGAGCCTGTCATTGATACACTAGGACATACTCTAACCAGAATAATATTAGGTTTGTAAGTAATGTATATGAATGAATTACATACACAGAATGGAGATGTTTTCATTTAATACTCAGGTGGTTACATGTCTTTGTTTTCCAGGGATCCATGAACTAACCCCCTCAATGTTCTGTATTTCTTTACCATCAACCATTCTAGATAAATTATGTACGTTCCACAGACAGCATCTCTTAGCAAATATCATTATGTGTTTGCCAAGAAGCATGTAGTTGTTATATTTAAAAGGAGATTTGACCATATCTCTTATTTATTTCTTCAGTGAGCACAATACTTCCAGTGGAGAGAGCTGATTCTGATTGTTTTCCCAGTATATCACCTTTCCTTCCCCAAGACATTCATGGCAAATATCTATTTTTTTCTAGTTTATCCACATACTTGCTTTTGAGTTTAAACAATGCAACTAGGTAGAATTCTCTAGATAATACTTAGGATTAGGAAAAACAACATATCTAAACCATGGGCTAGTGAGAGGAAAGCAAGGTAGAATGAATATTCCCAGGAAGAAAGATATGCTGAGGATAATATATATTCAGTGTAATAAGGTTGATTATGCATACATGTAAATAGCAATTTTGTAAACATATGCAATACTGACAAAGGTATGCACACAATTAAACAAAAGAAAATCAATATTTATTTTGGTTTATTTATGACCTATTTTTCTTGGCTTTTTATAAACAAAAATATTGCCTACCGAATAGAATGTCAATATTACAACAGAATTTTTTCCTCGAATTTAGCACAATCTTTCAATTATTTACATTTTAGTGTTAGAGTTTTGGTTTTATTGAACTTGACATAATCCATTGATTATTTTTATAATGGACATTCATTTTATTACATGTGTAATATTTATGAAATATATATGCTCTTATATATATTTGTACATATATATATGAAAAGGATTTTGCACAGCATATTTTAAATTTCTTGATAAAATACTTCTGTTAACACATCAATATGTATTCAAACACTAGAAGTCTTTTGTGACTTTTGCTCATTGTATTACTTTAAAATAGTATAATTTCATTATGCTTATTATTCAGAAATTTTTCATGTATTTTATATTTGTCTTTAATTAAAAATGCAAATGGAGTTGACTAATATTTAGAGTGTCCTTATTGTCACTCTCTGAGAATATAAGTTTTTATTTTGTCCTGTTCCATACTGAAATCTTAAATGGGTTACAAAGAAACCCCGGACAGTTTTGAGATATATTTCTTGCTTTTGCCTAGAACTCGGAGAAGAAATCAATATTAGTTCATTTGTGTAGCTAGAATGAGACTCCATAGACAGGGTAATTTATAAATAATAGAAATGTGTTTTGTACAGTACAAGAAGTTGGGAAGTTCAAGATCAAGGTGCCTACCGATTCAGCGTCTGTTGAGGTCTACTCTCTGCTTGCGAGATGGAACCTTATTGCTATATTCTCCTATTTTAGAAGGGCAAAAGGCACTATAGTGTTCCCAAAAACTTCTTTGAAAGAACACTAACTCATTCATAAGTAGATACCTCATGACTATGGGGCAACACCTCGTGGGGATTACATCAGTCTGAGGTGGCACTTTGCAGCCGGCCCCTTGCCTGCACGTTATCAGAGCAGCCACCCGCAGCCCTCATGACCAACCCATAGAGCACTTATGAGCCTCTCCTTATAAAGTTGGATTGCCCACATGAACTCTCCCCCCCTTTCTCTCTCTCTCTCTCTGACGTCTTCTCTCCCTATTGGCCCTGCCACTCTATATTACCATGTGTACTTCCTCAATAAACGAGCTCCAGCTGCAACTGGTCTCCCTGATGCGTCTGATTGTCCTCCTCGGGGAGGGCTGGGAACCGGCGGTCAGCGGAACCTTACCTCTCCTGGTTGCCTTGGTTGGGATGTGCCTCTCTCCTTCTCCCTTGCAAGCCAGAGGGGATGCCAGGGGGCTAAAAACCCCAACAAGTGGCGCCCAAAATGGGGCATTGTGGAAGGAAGCGGTGAACGGAAGCTGTAGGCAAGCCGGGCTAATTGAGGTCAAAGTAAGAGTATCTCTGAAAAGATGGGGCAATCTCACTTTAAACATGATGATCCAGTGCTGAAAGCGCTGAGATACATGCTGAAAAGCCAAGGCCTGGAAGTCTCTGATTTGCAAGCCAAAAATGCCTGGGATACCTTGATTCAGGCAGCCCCCTGGCTCCTTGCCTCTAACTTGTTTGATTGGTCTACATGGGATCGGGTCAAGCGACTGGTCAGAAAGAGAGAAATTAATTTAGGAGAGGACCCTCTGCTGGGGGTTTATCCTACCCTATCTGCCCTCAAAGCCTACTTCTCCCCAGGATGGCCCCAGGAGGCCCCCCTCCCCGGGAAAGACTAAGGGGTCCCTGTCCTCTCTTCCTGCCCCTGCCCCGACTGCAAGGTCCTCCTGTCCACCATACTGGACGACTTTCACCGAGGAGACTCCAGCCTGTCCCTCCCCACCCTCTAAGGAGGTAAATCTGGGAGAAAACTGCCCTGACCCTTTTGATGAGGTCTTCAGGATCGCCCTACCTCCCCCTTATCAGCTGAGTTCCCCTATGGCGCCGCCACCATCTTGTGATGCTGGTGTGGGAAGAGGATGGCGACTTTGCCACTATCATACAATCGCCCGTCAGTCTCAGACCCCAATGTGAGCCCCAGAGGCCACCCCCCTTTGCCACTCTGCCATGCCTTTTTGGTAAATGTTAATCTTGTGGGCAACAGGCCTGATGCTTGGTACACATGGGAGGCTCAAGACCTGAAAGAGCTCAAAAAGGTCATCTCAGAGGACGGGCCTAACTCTCCCTGGGTGGAGACCATCACCCAGGGCCTGGCTCATCAGCAATGTACCACCCAAGACTGGAAAATTTAACCTAGGCTGTTCTTCCGGTTCCCCTGTACCTCAAATGGTGTGCTTTCTTTAATGAGGAATGCCATGCCCAGGCTGACAGAAATCTAACAGCCAACCCCCCCCCTCCCCCCCTGTGCCCATAACCTACGGGATGTTTTCCGGAACTTCTGAGCAGTACTCTACCCAGCTCCTACAAGCTGCCCTGCCCACCCCTTATCAGGAACAGGTCCGTGCCCTGGGGTTGTCTGCCTGACAAAAACTGGAGGAGGGGCCTTCAGAGTCCCCTGTGGCCGGTATAACCCAGAAGGCCAGTGAGGACCTGGCCACTTTCATTGAGAGAGTAGAAAGGAGCCTCCAAAGGAAGGCCCCACCTGGGCCTCTGAGAGACCAGTTTGTTAAGATGTTGGTCTGGGAACGAATGACCACTGACCACAAGCTGACTTGTGAGGGGATGAAAGATCGATTGATGGGACGATCGATTGTTGCCACCAAGGATGTGGGCACACAAGCTCAACAAACAGGCCCTTGTTGCTGCCTTACAGGCTCAAACAGCCTCACTTGTGGAGGCACTTATATCTGCCTTCCGCATTATGGGCTCCATGCAAAAGGGAGCTTGTTATGGGTGTGGACAGATGGGCCATTTTAAGAGAGAATGTCCCACACATGGGATAGGACAACAGGACCCAAAACGTCACCCCCCAATCCTTCCAAGGAGGCCATACTCCCCAAGACACCTTGCTCTCATTACAAGAAGAGCCTCCATTGGAAAAAGGATTGCAAATTGAGGTTTGATATTGAGGGCAAACCTTTAAACTGAATGAGGGGCATCCTCCAGCCCCGTCACCCAAAGAAGGCCCCCTTCACTGTCTCCCCCACGCATATTGGACAATACCCATTGTACCAGGGGTCAGACCTAAAATGGACATCTCTATAGCAGGGAAGAAGTTTCGGTGCCTCATTGATACCAGGGTAGATCGTACAGTGTTGAGAAAGAAAAAAATCCCGCCCCAATGGAAGCTAGTCCCTGGTCCTCAGCTATTGGGGTTGGGAGGAGGCACTATGCTTAAGGAGACCAAAGATTGGCTCCCTTGGCAAGACGTAGATGGTAGCAAAGGGAGGTGCAACCCCTGGTGGCTTCCAGCCTGACTGCTAACTTGCTAGGTCAAGATATATTGGGGGAGGCTGAGATCTACATCACCACAGACCACAAATCCCTCTATGAGGATAAATTAGAAACGAAGAGTACCAACAACAATTCAACCTATCAGGCCGATTTAGCAACTATAGAGGAGACCCCCCATTTGAGGCACAAGGCAGGGGCCCCGGGCCCTCATGCGTGGCCGCACTCCTAATCCTAAGGGCCACTGCTCCTATGGTGCCCGCCATTCGTTGGCTACCGGGCCCCCCCATATGGGTGGAGCAATGGCCCCTCCCCTCAATCAAACTACAGAAACTGGAAGAGATAACCTCAGAACAGGTGGAATTAGGACATATTCGGCCTTCCTTTAGTCCCTGGAACAGCCTAGTGTTTGTAATACAAAAGACCTCAGGAAAATGGAGAATGTTGCAGGATTTGAGAAAGATTAATGAGCGAATGGTGCCTGTAGGAGTCCCCCTGCGGGGACTCCCCTGGATCCCGCCGATTCCTCGGAATCTGTCACTCATTGTTATTGACATCAAGGATTGTTTCTTCTCTATCCCCTTACACCCCCGAGATTGTGAAAACTTTGCTGTTTCTATCCCATCTCCTAATTTTCAAGGACCAGAATGAAGGTATGAATAGGTGGTCCTACCTCAGGGAATGGCCAATAGCCCTGCCTTCTGCCAATCTTATGTATCACAAATCTTGTCCCCTCTTTTGGGGTGCCCCGGAGTCACCCTGTACGTGTACATGGATGACATCATCTTGGGGGCAATTGACCCTACAATTCTTGGTGAGACCTATAAGGAGCTCTGAAACCTCCTTCAGCTTGGGGGATTACATGTCTCTAGAGATAAAGTACAAACCCTTCCTCCTTTCAAAATTCTAGGTACGGAACTCAAATTGGACTCCACAAGCCCCCTTAAACCTTGACTAAAGTTCCAATCCTCATATACCTTGGTGGAGTTACAAAAGCTGCTGGGAGAACTTAACTGGCTTAGGCCCTGGCTCAAAATATCCACTGAAATATTGACCCCCCGTTCGACCTGCTGACAGACATGACCCCTACCGAAACTATTAGTGTAACCCCAGCTCACAAGCTAATATTCCAAAAAATTCACGATGCATTAAATGATGCTGATCTGGCTTGTTACCAACCCAAACACCCACTCCACCTGTGGATCCTCCCTGGGACTCATTTACTCACGGCAGCTATCACCCAACTGGGCAAGCCCCTTCAGTGGGTGCATAGCGCTGTGGGAGGAGCCCCGAGAGTTTACTCCCAACTTGATCAGCTGGCTGACCTTGTGGTAAAAGGTATGGAGACTACACAAAGATGTTATAGGCAAGACCCCGATGCCTTGGTGGTCCCCTACCGGTTATTAGACTTTGATTGGGTCAAAAGAAATCACAATCGGTTAGCTTCTGCCCTTGAGGGTTTCTTGGGCTGCATAGATTGCCATTATGGGGCCTCACGATGGGTTACCTCTTTCTCTAAACTCCAATTGGCCCCTCCCATGCTTTTCTCAACTAAACCTCTAGCAGGAGCCACCAATGTATTCACCAATGGAGGAAGGGAGGGATCTGCTGCAATAATTTACCTCACTCCTGCAAACCAAGATAAAAATCAAATCTTACATTACTTTGAACCAG
Source organism: Aplodontia rufa (assembly GCA_004027875.1). Lineage (NCBI taxonomy): Eukaryota > Metazoa > Chordata > Mammalia > Rodentia > Aplodontiidae > Aplodontia > Aplodontia rufa. The sequence continues at coordinate 61,608 of PVKS010006907.1, read as the reverse complement.
TCACAGGATCTGCTCAATTCAAGGTGCTATATACTGTAGCTCTGGCCTTAACCCATGTACAAGACCCCTTCAGTTTGTTTTCTGATAGCCTATATGTGGTCAACCTACTTCCTTCCTTGCCACTAGCATACATAAAATTAGATAAAAACCCCTTTGATGATCCAGGTCTGAACATTATTACAGGAGTGGACCAAACCCATCTTCCTACAACACCTCAGGGGACATCAAGGACTGCCTGGATTATTAGCCCAAGGCAATCACAGAGCTGATCACTTGGCTATCTATGGGACCATGACGGCCATTATCCCTTCCCAGGGGTTTTTCCAGTTGGCTCAAGGGCTCCATGAGCTTACCCACATGAACTGCAGAGGGCTACATCAGAGATTTCCTTTGGTACCCATTAAAGACCTTAAAAAATTGTAAAAACATGCAAGTCATGTATGCCCTTCTTACAAGTTCCTCCACTCCAATCTCCAGGGGTAAACCCCAGAGGCCTTAAGCCCAATGCCCTTTGGCAAACAGATGTCACTCATCACACTCTCTTTGGACGATTAAAATACATATTTATGTCCATAGACACCTTTTCCCATGCATGTTGGACTACAGCCCACAAGGGCAAAAACAGTAAACATGCAAGAGATCATTTTTTACAATGTTTTGCAATTCTAGGATTACCAACACAGATCAAGACAGACAATGGCCCCTGCTTTATAAGTAGAGCAACACAAAAGTTCTTCCAGCAGTGGAATGTTAAACACACCACAGGAATACTCTACAATCCAAAAGGCCAAGCTATTATTGAAAGACATAATAAAACCTTAAAAATCAATAAATAAAACAAAAAGGGGAAAACAATCCCCATGAAGAGCTGTAAATAGCTATGCTTACATTAAATATTTTAAATTTTTCCAGAGACCAACCCCTCACAGCTTTTCAGAGGCACTGTTTGGAACCAGCACCCTATGTCAGGGTGGAGGTCCAATGGAAGGACCCCCCTCACCTGGACATGGCAGGGCCCTGACCCCCTCTTTACTATGGGCAGAGGGTTTGGATGTGTTTTCCCTACTGGGGAACCAACCCCAATCTGGGTTCCAGCAAGAGATTTAAAGCATTGTCCAAATTCACCACCTGTCCCAAGAGAGCCCTCTCTTGAGGAATGAATTTTCCCTGTCTCTCCCTTATAGGAATGAAATGACCCTTCTGGACAGTCTGCTTGGTGGTCACCAGATCCCTAATTATTGCCCTCCTACTTTTCATTGTGGGCATTGCTGTCTCTGCTGGCCTGGCCATACTAAACCCTTTGATAGCTCACAATGACACCTCGTCACCTTGACGTGATACTTCCCCTTCTGATCGGTGCTCTCTCACTGGCACAATCTTCTGGTTACCCCGAATGCCAACAACTTTGCACGGGTTCTGGCGGTCACTTTGAGGCTCAAACTTATGTCCAGGCAGCCTGCTACAAGCAACATAAGATCACAGTGTGCACCCGTTCAGGTAAGGAGTATTGGGTGGGAGAAGGCATAATGCCTAAGGCCGGTTTCACCTGCCCTTGGAAGAAGGAAACATGGATACAGGTAAACAGCCAATATCAAAGAAAAAAATACTTCTGGACCAAATTAGCTCAGGATTACTGGTCTGATGGAGTGGGGAGTACAAGACAGTGCAAAGGAATAATTGGTCCACCTGGCAAAACAGGAACTAATTAGGTTACTAACCCCTCCCACTTACAGGTCCATATTACTCCCTGAAGCTCAAGGCCCTTTCCATCTAGACCCCGAAGCTCAGAATATATTAGAGTCAGCCCTTTGACTCATTAATGAAACCAACCCCCTCTTGGAGAGGGACTACTGGTTGTGCCTTAAAGAGGGAACTTTGAAAGCCTTAGCTTTTCTAATCAATTGGAATACAAGCCTCTCGTTCTCTACCAAGTGCCCATATCTCCTCCCGTGGTCAAGGGTGACTCTGTCCAGTTTTAACTTCACCTGCCTAATCAAAAATGACACCCTGCCTGTAGGAGACCTTAATCTTCCCTGGTGTGCCCAAAACCTAAGCCTTAATAATTCTAGGCAGTTGATCTGCCTCCCAAATGGCACTGTCTTCATTTATGGAGATATCACCTAGGCTGCTCTGCCTGGCAACTGGTCTGGCACTGGTACTATTGCCCTCCTTCTTCCTGATGTTGGGGTATTCCCCAATAATCAATCTTGGCCTATCCTGATGGTGGACCATACAGTTGTCAGACATCCATGAGCCCTCTCGGCCCTCCCCATGCTCTTGACACTGGGAGTGGCTACAGGGGTAGGAACAGGTCTTGGAGGCCTTGGTCACTCCATCTCTGCCTATAATAAGCTTTCTGAGCAAATGATTGAAGACATGCATCAAGTTGCTAATACTATTCT
>PVKS010006907.1:0-59106 GCA_004027875.1 Aplodontia rufa | reverse complement strand
TTGGCCTAGACCTTTCAACTGCCAGGGAAGGGGGACTCTGTTTGTTCTTGCAGGAGGAGTGCTGTTTCTATGCCAATCGTTCTGGCATCGTCCATGATAAGATCAAAAGGCTGCAAGAAGACCTCAAGAAACACCACAAGGAGCTTCAGTCCAACTTCCTCTGGAGCAGACTAAATGGATGGCTTCCCTACCTCCTTCCTTTCTTTGGCCCCCTAATTGCTATCCTCCTTGTCCTGACCTTCGGCCCTTGTGTGGTTAATATGCTCCTCTGTTTTATACAAAATAGAGCCAAATCGGTCCAAATGATGGTGGTCCGACAACAGTATATGGCTCTACAGAACCCTGATTGGGATGAGCCCAGCTGTGATCAGTTATGATGTGCCAAATTCACAAGGAGGCTTGTCCCTCTCCCCCCTCCCCAGGGCTAGCCTGCTCTTACAGGTAAAAATGCCTGAAGTGCTAGGGTGGTAGTCAAGGAAGGGTAAGATCTCCAAGGTGTGGGCATCCTAAGACAGGCACACCCTCAAGCACGGCATATACCTGTCAATAAAACAAAAAGGGGGAATTGTGGGACAACACCTTGTGGGGATTACATCAGTCTGAGGTGGCACTTTGCAGCCGGCCCCTTGCGTGCACGTGATCAGAGCAATCACTCACAGCCCTCATGACCAACCCTTAGACCACTTATGAGCCTCTCCTTATAAGGTTGGATTACCCACATGAACTCTCTCCTACCGCCTCTTTCTCTCTCTCTGTCTGATGTCTCCTCTCCCTATTGGCCCTGCCACTCTATATTACCATGTGTACTTCCTCAATAAAGGAGCTCCGGCTGTGACTGGTCTCCCTGACACATCTGATTGTCCTTCTTGGGGAGGGGAACGGGCGGTCAGTGTACCCTTACCTCTCCCGGCCGCCTTGGTTGGGTTGTGCCTCTCTCCTTCTCCCTTGTGGGCCAGGGAGGATGTGAGGGGGCTAAAAACCCCAACAATGACTTAATCACACTGATAATACTTTCACCTCAATACTATCCCTTTGGGAATTATATCCAATATACAAAATTTTTTTGTAGGGATGCATATGTTCAAACTATAAACAGAATTCAGGGATATATCCTTTCACAATATCCAGTTTATACTGTAGGATAGTCCCAAGATAAGCAGAGGCCTGAGTGAACAGGTCTTGCAATTCTCACTCCATGTAATGTGGCCTGGAGATCACTATAGTATCTCATGGAATGAAGTGGGGAGATTCAGGTTGGTTCATGTAAGCACTTCAGCAACTGATAAGGATGAATTAGCAGCACACAATCAATTTCTTCCTTAATTCCTGGAAACAGACATCACCAAAGAAGAAGGGAAGCAAAAAGAGAAAGAATTGTGAAAGGACTATTTTAAAAATACTGAATTATGTGATCTGAATTGCCTGAAAAAAGACTCATTTGCAGTGAGAAAGCCCATTAAGTTGACTCTAGTATGTTGTCTTCCATGTTAGGAGCTATGCCTGAATTAGAGATTAGATTTGACCAATCAAAAACAGTTTGTTCAATATATACTTGAGCATAATAGAGTGCTATAAATTTTATTTCCTCTGAACATACATAATTCTATATTTTGTTGTTGAAAGCACAAATGGTTTGTGCACTGTTCATTAAGTTACCCAGACTTGTGAGTATAATCAGAAATACACTTACACTTCTTTCCCTTTTTCTTCTAAAAATAAGTTCAACAATAGATTTCTACCTTTACTTGCAGTTAAAAACTTAGGCAACCCATTCATTTTTGTTTTACTATTTTTTATAACATATTCCATAGTAGCATTAAAAACAGCACATTTCAATTCCTTGATAATATGCTTCTAATTCTCATAGTAATCCAAACATCACACCTGACTTAAAGTGAGATGTACCCTTGATCTTTTGTGATATATTTCTTGCTGACCTGTGGCAGGGGAGAGGGTGGTGGTATCTCTTTTTTATATCTTCACCTATTCTGATTCATTTTGCTAAGCTCTGTGACTGCATTACGGTTGAAGCAATAGGAGCTAGGTAAATTAAGGGAAAGAGAAAGTTATCACCTTACATCACCATGTTGTGTCTTTGCACTTTTGAAATTTGACCACTGTATAAATCTCAATCTAATTAATGGGAGATATTTGTACTCTAGGAGTATATGCCATTTTCAACATCAGAATTTCTTGTCCACCTAGCTGCTTAATCAAGTATCTATTCCAATTCTCTTGCTCCCCATCTCTCTATATTTCCCAGTTGGAAGCAGAAATAAATCTGCTGTGTTCTTAATGCAGCAGAGATTTATTAAGCCCTCCACTTTGTGTCATTTTGTGTCAAGTATAGGCCCTTTTAATACAATCTTCCCAAAAGAAGCATTTGAAGCATAGCCTCTCTCTTTATCCAGTCTCTTTTGTATCTACTATATGGGTGTGGGACCTAAAGTCAGAAAATAATTTTGATGAAACTTCTTCTCCAAAAATTTTAGTCTAGTCTATATTGGTATTTTTTGTATTCAATATTGATTGTGTTGAGTCTCATCCAGAAATTTAGCAGGACAATTTCATTTATATGCTGTGTCAGTTTTTCTTTCTGTCTCTTTACCTCTCTTCCTTTCTATCTCTGCTATCTACGTATGTATGCATACATGTATCTTTCTTTTCCTTTTTCTATTTATATTTAATCTAATTTGTTTTCCTCTAGTATGCAGTATCCCCCTACCTTATCCATTGCCATAGGGAATATGTTTCAAGATCTCCAGTAGATGCCTAAATCTCTAGATGGTACCAAAACCTGTATCAAAAGGTCTTTTCCATCTTAACTAAATATATAGCATATATCATAGCCATAATTTATCCAAGATGAGATATGAAAACAAAAGTAACATGCATTTTTCCTTTTTTAAATAAAAAATCTCATATTAAAGATTCATTGTTATTGTAAATGTTACAACCATTATGAGCTGTTTCTCTTTTTAAGTCAGGAACTTTTACCATTTCACTTAATGGAAGCACTTTACAACCTCCCTTTGACATCCAAATTACCATTATCACTAATCTTGTACTTTGGGAAAATTACTAAGTAAAATAAATGTTACTTGAATGCAAGCATTGTAATACCATGATATTCAACCTGATAACTGAGCTAACTACTAAGTGACTAACTACAGTAGCACTTACAGTGTAGGTACATTGATTAAAGAAATGATTCATGCCCTGAGTAGGATGGAACAACATGGTACAAGATTTCTTCATGCTATTCATGATATCCAATTTAATACTCATGAATTACTTATTTCAAAAATACTCCTTTTAGTATTGTTGGACCATGATTACCCTCAGGTAACTGAAACTTCAAAAACTAAAATGTGCATAATGGAGGAGTTCTGTATTGTTTTTAGTTCAGAGTAAATTAAATTACAGTACAGCAGGATCTACTCATTTGTAATGGTCATAATTAAGAAGTCAGCAAAGGGTCTATTATCTCAAATATTTGATTCACTGTTTTTAGATTCCTTTCCAATCCTAAATGTAAGGTCATTTGCCCCTTGTCTGTACTATGGTTCATCCTTAGGACAAATGAGTGGATATATAATGTGGTCTAAGAATAATATCCTTTGTTCAGCAATGTGGCAAAGGCATATAAATAAGTTTCTGTAACTACTGTGGGTAAGCGACACTGGGTATTCTTCAATTTTCATAGAGTATATACTATCTCACTGTCAGTGCCAAGTTTCAGAAACACTTGTACAGGAAAAGTAATATACATGTGAATATGAACAGTTGAAAATAAAAATAAAGAGAGGTAGTTCAGGATGCAAAATGAGATTTCAAACACATAAAAACACAAAGCATGACTATAGGAGAGCTACATCTTCCAGATTTGAGACAAAATTTCAAAATTGCACAGTGCAACAAGGAATAACAAAAAACAAATTATTTTCAAATAGTGTCTGAATAAAAGAAGTAAATAAAAACAAATGAATTGAGGAAGATGTCTTATGAAACTGAATATCATTCTGATGAACAAGTTCCCTTGTGTTTACAAAACTAATATGATTCATAATCCGGAATATCACTAGTCACTTAGAAATAAGGCAGAAACATGATTGTTTCATCTGATCGACTTATTGAGTTGTATGCCTGTGTGCTATGGAGGAGTTTTCAAAACGAACTGTTTTACTGTCTGCTTATATCAAATTATAATGGTCTGGATAGAAAGTTCAAGAATTTTAACATTTAAAAATAGCAAACCATACATATTTTTATTTTCTCACTCCATTTTAAAATATTTATATTCTTTTAAGAACATAATCTAAAAAATAAATTTATCATTTTAATGTTTCCTTGAAAGTCTCAGTTCTGGAAGCGATCTCATCCATTTTGATTTTGCATCTCCATTTTTCTTTGACTGTTAATCTCAACAAGGCTCTTTCATGCTTGTATTTTTTTCTTTTTTTTTGCTACTGAGACTTACATGTCATTATGCTTGTTAGTGTTTTATAGTATATATTATAAGTGACATGCATTTTTTTAGTATTTTCTATTGTAGTTACTGGCCTGAGATTTAAAAATTGCATTAGACTGAATATTATTGGCAACTGCAGTTACTAGCTAATGTTCCATTGTCTTTTTACAAGGAGGACTGAAGACCCAGGGAAGCATTTGCTGAATATGTGCAAACTGTATGCCCAGCAAATTGTGAAAATGAAATAAAGAGAAAAATGTAGTTAGAAACATAGGGTTCTAAGTACATAAGGATTTTCATTGGTGAGTCCATATTCACATTGTGATTGTCATAGAAGAGAAGTATAACACATTGAAAAGTGACAAATATTTATGAAGAAAGTCACTGAGCAACTGTTTCAAGTTACACCAAACAAAATTTACATTACATACAGTGGTTTACTATCAAGTCCGCCTTAATCTTTAGTCAATGACGTATTTCTGTATCACTTAACATACTAATATTTATATCATAAATGCTCAATAGTAATAGCATTTTTGTAGGATTTGACAGAATGTATTGCTTGCAAGGATTTATATTATTATATTTAGTGTTCATTTATAGGATTAGTTTGATGAAAGAAGTTATGAGCACATTAGAATCTTTTAATTGGGTCCAAGCTGAACAGTTGATATTGAATACTTTTTGTATTATTTTAATACTTGTAATGCTTGTAATGGACTAGTCCTCATTACAACTTTATAATTCTTCACAGGCCATAATATAACTATTTATTATAGCTTTATATTAAATATTGACATAGGTTCTTTAATTTTAGGTCTGTGATTTTTTCACACATGATTTCCATACTAAATAACACAAATTACTCCCCAAAGACCAGTAGGCTGATATTTAAAGCAGCAGTAAGAAAATGTTTAATGGCAACTTTCTATTATTCTATGTGGTATCTACCATTTTCTCCATTTTTTTAAAAGTTTGACTCAACTTATATCAGTCTTTTAACAACTTAAATGTTGGAAAATTCTTTTTTTATCATTTTTCCTATTGATATGACTCTTTGCCCTAAATATTTCACTTTAATTACCGCTGATGAATCTTTCTTACATATATCTCCCAGAGTTTTATCAGATATACCATATGTCTCATCATAGTTTTGTATCTCTAATAACATATTGTAAGCAGGTTTATATATTACAAATATCATTTCTATATCAAGTCCTCTGATAATTTGGAATGAAATATGCAATTTCTACTTTTAGATAATATATAACTCAAAAGGTAGAAAAACAACAATGAAATAAAATAAAATTAAAAAAACTCTGAGGTTTTTGACAATTAATTATAAGCATATGCATGTGTATTAATTTTGTAATATAATCAATTAATGTGTAATGGTAATGCTTATAGTATTATTAATATGAGAGTATATAAGGCTGAAAATCAGGAGGTAGCAATGTCATCATAGTTGTGACAGATTGAGATGCTATAGTTAAAACAAAGGAGAGAAGTGTGAAAGCTAGGTCCCAGGTGAGGAAGGACAGATGTATCCATCCTGTGAGTCAATGGTTTATTCTTGGATGAAGGAGCAACACTTTTTGTCTGTAAGATAGGAAGGGAAGGGAGTAAATGTAAATAGACTTTCATTAGCAGGTGATGATATGGGAAGTTACAGGATCTTTTGACTAATGGTATCATTTGCTGAGAAGGAAAAGAGACAGCCTCTGAGTTAAGAATCTGAGGTAACAGATACAGACACAAAGAAAATAACTAATCAGGGATGAGGAAAGGGATTAATGAATATCTTTAAGTATAATTAGTTTAGTTTATAAATCACAGTGTTCAAGCCATGTTAGTGTATATATTGTCATTTAGCAGTATTTAAAAATCTAACTTTAAAAATGAGAAAATTTCTTGTCATCTAGGTAAATGAAAAGTTTTGCTTTTTCAGAAATAAGATACATAAGAAAGGAGATGAATGGAACCAAAATTTTAGGAGAGTGCTTAAGGTAATGGACCATTTATCTTATGTCAAAAATAGAATGAAATGGTACTATAAGGAAACTGCTAGACCAATAGGATAAAAGATAAAGCAAACCAGAGTCATAAGATAAGATGAAAAAATCAAATATAAAAAAGATACAAGAATGGGGAACAAAAAGAAGGGTATGGTCACAAAATCAGAAATTGAGATATTAGACTATATATTTATAAAATATCACTGACTAGGTTGATGCCAATTTCCTGTTGTGCCCAGCAGAATGGGTTGAGTGGGAGCAGAGTATCAGAAAAATAACTGAAAAAAATAATTTATTAAAAGCTTGAAGTAAGTTTATTGGCTAAGATAACAAGAAAAATAGTGGTGGGCAAGGAAAATTGAATACCATTTTTTTACTGAAGAGATAATGAGATTTTGCTTCATAATATTTTAATTTGGGGAAGTTTTCTGTAACTTCTTTTTTATTTTATTTATTTTTAATTGAGCTAGCTTATTACATGCATATATGCTTCATGAAGTATGTTAAAATGCGATTAAAACTTATGACACAGTTATCTCACTCCTAGGTATTTTCCTGAGAGAACTAGAATTGGCATACTACAGAGACATAGCTACATCAATGTTTATAGCAGCTCAATTTAATATAGCTAAACTGTTGGATCAACAGAGATGCACCTCAGTGGACGAGTGGGTTCAAAAATTGTGGTACATATATGTACAATGGAGTTCTACTCTGCTAGTAGAAAGAATGACATCATGGCATTTGCAGCCAAGTGGACAGAGATGGAACAAATTATGCTGAGAGAAATACCTCAAACTCAGTGACTTAAGGGGCAAATGTTTTTTCTCATATGTGGAAACTAGAATAAAATCTAAGACAGATTGAAAGTTAGCTAAACTCAAAAATAAATCAGCATAGAAGAATTTTCATATAAGCAGGGGAAACCATAACTATGAAGCTATGGGGAGAAGGGAAGGAGGGAGGAAGAGGGAAGGAGGGAAGAGGGGTTTTCAATGCAGCTAGAGGGAGGGATTGGGGGTTATCAATGTAGTTGTGAACCCATGACACCCAAGAGAAGCCCAACTATACACAGGCAGGCTGAGAGAATCAGAAAATTCAAAAATTAATTCACATGTGTAGGCTTAGTTCTATATATAACATGGGGGTAAAGCAGAGGTGACATGGTAAAGCAGGGAGTGGTTGAACGGAGGAGATCCTGGACTAGAATTGGCCTTAACTTAATTTATCAATATCTGTGCACCAATATGTAATAACAATTGCCTCCAATGTGTAAGACTATGTCAACAAAAAAAAAATTAAAAATGCAATTAAAAAGACTTTTCTCAAAGTAAATCAAAATACATCAAAATTTTATACTGCTATAATGGCTTCTATTTGTTCAATATGATTTTTATTACCACTTTATTATCATTATTCCTATAAGTCCCAAAGATAAATTTTAACAAAACATGAATTTTATGTCCTTTATTAACTTTCTTCATTGTAGGTATGTTTTTATTGTTCTTGTTTTTATTTTGTTTTGTTTTTGGTTTGCTTTATTTTAATACCAAATTATCTTATACATTACTGTGCAAATTTTTTGGCTTGCCTTTGGGTGGATATACTTATTGAATAATAGATATGGTGTTAACTCATTCCTTTTCACAAATATAATATTCCACAGCAGTAGAATTTTTCAATTTCTGACATCTACATGTCAACTTGACTGGGTTAAGGAGTGCCAGAATAGCTGATAAAATATTTTTTTTAATGTCTGTGAGATTGTTACTAGATGATATTGGCATTTGAATGGAAAAACTATGTAAATAATATCAATCTCAAGAATGCTGGTGGGTATCAGTCAGTCTGTTGGGCACCTAAATAGAAGGCAGAGAAAATGTAAATTATTCTGAGTAAGGAAAGCAAACTTCTTTTGTCCTCAAACATCTGTGCTTCTGGTGCCTGGGCCTTCAAACTCAGACTTGATTCCCTTTGTTTCCACCTTGCAGATCATGGAACTTCTTGGCCATCATCTTTATGTGAGTCAATTTCTATTGTGAGTGTGTGTGTCTGTGTGTGTTTGTTATTTTTACTTCTCTGCAGAATCCCTACTTACACAGACATACTATTTGTTAATATTAATGTAATGTTTACATAAATGATAGTTATTTGTCCAACTCTCAATACAAAGCTTTAAGATTTTTTTATACATTTTGGACACTAAAAATATGAGTTGCAATATCCTTATACAAATTCCAAGACTTAGAATTCTTACTATAGACTAAATTTTCCCAAGTGTTATCATGGGTCAAAGGAGGTATATATTTTATTGTCAATACATATTACCATTTTTTTTTCTAATATTTCTTGGAAGTTTACAGTTCCTCAAGCAATACATAAAAGTGATCAGATTCTTTCTAGTGCTGGATATTATTTTTTTATTATTTTTTTGAGCAACCTTACAAGATTTTAACAAAATAATATAAAATGTGTATATATTCTGGATATTGCATTTTTGTAATTGCTGATGAGACTGAGTGTGTTTGAGAAAGTTTGTTGATTGTTTTTGAATATGTGATTTTATTTTTTCTGTAATTTGCATACATTTTTATTGGTGCATTATAGTTGTACATAATGGATGGGATTTGTTATCACATATCCATATATGCACAGAATACAATATAATTTGGCCAACATTTCCCTCCCAAAGTTCCCCCACCTCCCTCCTCCCATCCCCTGGTCCCTTGCCTCTCTTTGGGATATATATGCATTCTAATGTACCCAAGTATACTGACATAATTCTTACATCTATGAAAAACGTGTTTTTCAAATATATATAGTAACAATAGTATATACAATGACGTTCATATAAAAGCTTGGAATGTAGCTTGCTTTAACTGCGTTCCCAGTATTCCACCCTTCCTATCCCTTCCTCCCACCTTCTGTTTCTTTTAGATATACTTGAGAGTCGGAGGCTGGAGCAGTGGCTTAGTGGTTCTGGTGCTTGCCTGGCATATGCAAGGCCACAAGTTCGAACCCCAGCACCACATATACAACTGTGTTTCAGAGCAACAAAAATCACATGAAAACTAAATAAAATTGATTCTCTCTCTCTCTCACTGTCTCTCTCTCTTTAAAAACAAAAGTTATACTTGACAATGGGATAAACACAAAAGCACGCAATATAACTTATTCTAACTTATTTTTGAATATTAACATGCAAATTTATTTTTCATGTAATTTGGATACACTTAATTGGGTTGTTTACCCTAGAGTTTTGATTTAGAGTAGATGTTTTTAGTTTATTAGTTATTATATAACTAATATATGGTAAATATATCTCAACTATATTATTTTCTCTTTATTATATTAATTTGAACAAAGCATTATATCATGAAAATTGTCATTTTTTGCTGTATGAGATTATATTTATGTTGTGTATTTCTAATGTAACTGTACTAAAATCAAGTGTTGACGTATGTATTTTCTGCTTCCTGAAATTCATTGTCATATTCTTAAAAAAAAAAGAAAGATAATGTGGGAGAGAAAGAGAAAGATAATCAAATTTATTTTTCATCTGGTATTTGTTTCTCTAACACTTAGTTGTGTATGTGGTTATGGGGTTTGAACTCAGGTCCTTGCACTTGCCAGGCAAGAATTCTAACTGCTGAGAATCCACTTCAGTCCTTTATTCTCCTCCTCCTCTTCCTCTTCCTCCTCCTCCTCCTCCTCCTTCTTCTTCTTTGAAAGAGTCAGAGAGAGAGGGAAGGAGAAACTAAATTTTATTTATTTTTCCATTTGGCCTTTGTTTCTCCAACACTTAGCTGTATGTGTGGTGCTGGGGTTTGTACCTGGGTCCTTGTTGTCATAATCTTGATTCCTAGTATTCAAAGACTTTTGTGGTTGGTCTAGAGAAATTTGGATTTATATACTTATAATCTGGAAAGTTTAACTTTTAGTTTTATCCTTTGTATGGTTTATTATAAATTTAAAAGTATAGTATTGAAATACTAAAATATGTTATATTATTCTATTTAATAAAATAAATATTTTCATCTATTATGGAAATATAATATTTTAGGAAGAAAATAAATTGGTTCATAGACTGAATGTATTACTATATACTGCTCTAAAATAGTTTGAAAAATACCTTTGTGAGAAGTTGCATAATATTGTTAGAAATAATGGGCCTGCAATAAAACAAATGCAATTTCAGAAGTGGGTGAGCAAGGCAAACTTTACTACTGCAAAAGGGTGTTGCACTAGAGAAGAGTGGGAAAGAAGGATGGAGTTTTGGGAAAGGAGGAGGGAAAAGGGGAATAAAAAGAGCATATTTTGTACCTCTAAGATAATAAATAATTCCCATGCAATCAATAAAAACTGGAAAAGTTAAAAAAAATAATAAATCAAAGAGAGATCAGTAGATGAAAGGGATCAGGGGGGTAGAAGAAGGTGAGAAAAAGGGGAAGTGATGGGGTGTAAACTATATTGTTATATTGTGTGCATGTATGAATATGTACAATAAATCCCATCATTATGTACAAATGTAATGCATCAATAAACTGTGGAAAAAAATAAAGTCAGCAGCTTATAGTGACAACATAAAACAAACAAACAAAAAAAAACAAAGCCAAAAATGAAATTAGAACTAAATAAAGTGGCACATGCTGGTAATCTCAGTGACTTCAGGAAGCTGAAGCAGGAGGATCTCAAATTCAAGGCCAGCCTGGGCAACATTAGGAAAACCCTGTCTAAAAATTAAAAAAAAAAAAAGCGGGGTTTGGGATGAAGTTCAGTGGTAAGTAACCCTGTGTTCAAACCCCCCAATAAAGGATTAGACACCAACTCCAGATTCCACCACTAGATAAAGAATAAAAACTAAGTGCTGGTAGGTCATGCAAAAAAAAAAAATGTATATATATATATAGAGAGAGAGAGAGAGAAAACTTTTGCTTTGCAGAAGCATTTGGTTTTGGTGGTAATTATGGAATGTAAGACAAAATTATCTTATTTCTCTCCTTTTTCCTATTCAATTGGTGAAGAAAAAAAATACTTATGTAAGAAATAAAAAGCCTGTTCAGAAATGAGTGGACATAGCAAACTTGTAATTGTGTCAGCAGGATGGGCTACAGAGTCTGGCTATCAAGTGCATCTGCCATCTTATATCTTGACACAGCATTGCCCTAAACCATCATTGGAGGAGCTCAGAGGTATAATCTATACAACAGACTGATTTTAAAATTGAGTTGGACAAAAGAAAGGGCTTTAATTAAAACTACTATATTTGGATCCAGTTCAGGCTATAATCTGAAAATGGACCACAAGACTTTCTGTTTTCCACAAGGTCTTTCACTCACAGCAACAAAAAAGTTGACTAAAACACTGCCTGAAAAGTTACAAAATGGAGAAGATTCTGGGTAGCAGGGGAAACACAATAAGAGTCATGAAGGATTGGGCCTGAGGAGGGAGACCAGGGCCAGCTGGACAGCTCTGTGTCCTCAGGAGGATAGTCACAGACATATGCAGAAATTCAGGAAGAAGGGAGAGAGGCAGCATAGCAGAGGGATGCCTTTTTTGCCTTTTGTGTGGCTTGATGTCACGCACAGAAAGACAGGGTGTCCTGTGCTGGAATTTTTCTCTAGGCCTCCCACTGAGCCAGGTTGGGACTTGTCAAGCAGGTGTTTTCCCTTTGGCTCCTAGGAACAGATGTTGGCCTTCCCAATGTAGGCAATGCAACTCTTCCTCTCTTGATAAGAAGGAAGGGTTGTTTCACTTACTCGTTTATTTAAATAAGTGGATGCAGAGTACTTTCAAGCTGAGGCCATTCTATCCAGTAACACCCAAACCTTGGGTGCCATTCCTATGGCCAATACTAAGTTTTCCACTGTCGGCCCTGAATACCTGTACTCCCTAAGGACTCTTTTGGTCCACAACTTCCTGTGCTTCTTCTTACTGTTGGTCACAAGTGTGGTGAAATGGAGATAGATGTTTGGGTCAGTCCAAGTCCCCAACTCACAAGAGGTTATGGGCAGTGGTTCAACCACCCAGGTGTGACATTCATCATCACCCTGAATAGGAGCAAACCTGACTTTCCAAATGAGAGCAAAATAAACCTGCTTTCTTTGTGAAATAGGTATTTCAAGAGAGTAACAAAATGGATTATATAAATGAGCAAATCTAAATGCACAACATTATAATTTGGAAGAAATTTATTAATTTGTGGAGAAGCATGAACTACCAAGAGAACATGAACATTTACATGATTCAATGACATCAAAGAAATCAAATTCCTAATTTGAAAATCTTCAGAAAGATCTTCAGGTATAGATGATGTCATTGGTGAGTTCTATCACATGCCCCTTTAAGGAGAGCAAAGAGACACAGACAGATTCCCATGTGGTTACTGCTGCACAGGATCATCTAGGCTTAACACTTTCACCAGAAGCTAGGAATCAGTCATAGATGGAGCATGATGACATTATGACCTTCTACATGTATTTTGCAAAATTACCAGATAATATATTCATTTTTTTAAACACATTGCATTTGTGGTACCTTGTTATGGCTGCCCAAGGAAAGTAACTTTCAGGAAAATCTAATTTGAGAGATACCCAATAAAGTGGTAAAGCTCATATTATATTGATGATGAAAGTCTGAATTCTTTTCCTCCAAATATTGAGAACAAGATGAGGATGGCTCATCTCAACATCTTTAATCACCAGTGCTGGAAGTTCTAGCCAGAGTATTAAGGCAAGAATAAGAAATGTAAAACACTCAAATATCAAAGGAAGACAGAAAGCAGCCATCATTTGCGGATGATTTGCTTTTACCAGAATTCTTTAAAAGCTTTTAAGAATTCCAGAACTTCTTAATAACATTTTAGAATTCAAGATTAATGTACAATTTTATATTTATGTAATAGAAATGAATTTGTGGAGAATTTAAGCTAAAACTGCAACATCATTTGCAGTTTTACTGCAAAAAATACTCAACTCTAATTCTAACATACATGGCATGGGCATTTAGCACTAAAAAACTATAAAGTAACCATGATAGAGGTCAAAGAAGGTCCAGAAGCATGCAGAGTCATCCCATGTTCATGAATTAGGAGATTCAGTACCATTTGCTTGTTCTTTGGTGTTGTATGGAAAACAAAATTCCTTGTAGGTATGGGAATGAGAGCCCTACTTCCTTTCCACCTGTCTGTAGAGGAACTTGCACACTTTATACAGTTAATTATGTTCCTTCAGTTTTGTTCCCTCCTTCTTTTACCGAATCAATGAAGTAGGTTAAGTTTCTCTCATTTTTAACTCTTTTTTCCATTTCATCTTTCTCTTCCAGTCTAATTTCAGCCCTTAATACTCATGTGATCCAACTGCACCAGGTGGGTAATCTAGGATAGTCTCCTTATTTGAAGGCCCTCTGATCAGCAAACTCATTTTCTGCTGTGAGGTAATATATTTATAAGTTCTGTGGTTAGGTTTTATGCATCTTTTGGTGGGCTGGGGTATTGTATTACCTACCACAGATGTCTAGCCCTTTGATGGCTTCCTGTTGCCCAGGGTTTTTTTTTGGGATCATGCTGTTTCCTACTTGCTTTGTTGCATTTCTAACTCAGCTACCTGTGGTATTGAGCACAGACCATATCTGTTATTGTTAATATCTTTGTGTGTATTTTCTCCTTCAAGACTTCTCCTTTCTATGACTTAAACTTCAAGACTTAGGTCAGACATCAGCAGCTCTGAAACTATAGGAGAGAGATTGTACTTTCTGTTCCCATAGCACTATGATTACAGCATTTATTGTATTATGGAAAGGATTTTGCTTCACGTTTGTTTTAACCACTAGACTGTAATGTCTTCAAGGGCACAGAACATATATTATTCAATTTTGTATTTCTTCTATTTAGTGCAGGATCAAGCACATAGTGAGCCCTTAAAAATTAACTGACTTTGTTAATAAACACTTGACTTTCAATAATAATGAAGTCATAGATACCCTTTGATTAGCAGTCAGTCAAATTCTCAAGTGTGATGTAGGAGAGGGACTCCAGACTCTCCATCCTTAGACACCGGTCAGCATGAAAGTTGAGAGAGGCTCAGTAATGCTGCATAAAGTAAATCTTATTATGACTTTTTCTGCATTATAAAGTAAGAGCATAGGCCTGGGTATCAGCTCATCTAGATTCTAAGTGCCCTTAAGTGCTATTGGATGGCCCTTTCTTTATATACAAAATGAAAGAGGATTAAGATTCCCTTTAAACTATTTATTGAGTGCTCAGTCTTTCCCAGTGCTAGATCAAAGAAGAAATGGTTCCTTTGCTCAAAGAATTTCACCGGATAATGGTACCCTTACTGTCTGGTAGACTTAATGAAGCCCCGATGATCTATGTACATTTGTCTCTACCTTCCTATGAGCACTTTTGAAAAGGTAGGTAATGACTTTAAATGTAATAGCAGTGAGAGCAGTGAGAGGGTGATTGTTTGGGAAGAAGTTGATAGGGCTATGCTGCCTTTGCCCAGGAATTAAATATAAGATCTGACTTGTGTCTCCATTGCTCATTGAGGTGAGTGGCTATGTTTGCTTCCAAAACCAATATGATATCAGAAACAACTAACACTTTTGATTTCATCCTGTGTCTCTTCAAGCAATAAATGATTTTCAAAGGCTAATATTTTTAATATTTACGGGTGGTTTGAACATTGTGATTTTGGTCTTGCTCTTTTCTCATTCCTCTTGCTCCCACTCTGCGTTTCTCTCTTTATGAATGCTCTGTTAATTCTTTGCCTCTTATTCTACATTGAGACTCCTACTAGGAAGTGCAACTAAGTTATAGAAGTTTTCCTTGAGACAGATTTTGGTCCAGCATGGGGGCTTATGCCTACAATCCCAAAAAAACTGGGAGGCTGTGGCAGGAGTATCTCAAGTTTAAGAGCAGCCTCAGCAACATATTAAAATTATATAATAATAAATAAAAGGCTGGATATGTAGCTGAGTGGCAGAGGACTTTTGGATTCATTCTCCAATGTCTCTTTCTCAGACACACACACACCCACACACACACACACACGCACACACACACACACTGCAGATTGTGTTAAGGTAACTTTTAGTGTACTATATTTTGGTGTTTTCCAATACAAATAAAATAGTGATCTCTGCAATTTCTGTTCATGAAGATGCAGCATCAATGCAGTGCTCATTCATCCATGAATACAGTTTATAGTTAAACTGCATAAAGTCTGATTGTGCAGTGCTAACAAAGAGCAAATAGAGCAGAATTTGTTTCCTGAAGAATGATCATTTATAGATCATATGATAATCTTTTCCTGGTTGTTCATTACACTAATAACAGAACATTTTCACTTATGTAGAAAGCTATAGATTCCTTAAAAGCTGTGTCAAGACTGCAGACCTACTTACTCAGTATCACTTATTATCTTGAACATCTTTCCAGAAGATAGGAAGTGATATTTGTGCCCTGTCCTTAAAAATAATATTGCTTATAATAGCAGGGGTGGGTGATTCACCTGATGTGATTTGTTTGTGAATGGCAAGTGTTATAAAGAAGCCTGTAATTAGCATTTTTATAAGGAGACTTGACCACATCACTTTTATTTTTTCAGGGCACACAACCCCTCAAGTGGAGATATTGGAGTTCAGAGCTGATGCTGATTATGTTTTCCCAGTATATTATGTTCCCTTCCCCAAGACTTCCATGGCAAATATCTGTTCTGGCTCCAGTTTATGCACATGCTTGCTTTTGAGTTGAAACAATGAAAGTAGGTCAAACCCTCTAGATATTCTCCAGAATTAGGAAAATGAAGATAATTAACCACAGAGTAGTAAGAAGAAAGCAAGGTAAATGGATGACGATGGAAGAAATCATGTTGAGTGAAGTTAGCCTAACACAGAGAGTCAAGGGTTGAATGTCTTCACTTATCTGTGGAGGCTGGAGCTAAACCGTCGCCATCCATTTACCTTAAAAGGCTGAAATTTAATTGTTTCTAATTGCTGAGTAGAACTCTATGGTATATATATATATATATATATATATATATATATATATATATATATATATATATAACATGGGTTTTGGATCCATTCATCCAGTGAGGGGCATCTGGTTCCATAATTTAGCTATTGTAAATTGAACTGCTATGTACATAGATTTTGCTATGTTGCTATAATGTGCTGATTCTAAATCCCCTGGAAAAATACCCAGGAGAGAGACATAGCTGGATTATATGGTAGGTTCATCCCTAAATTTTTTGAGGATTCTCCACACTGCTTTCCAGAGGGGCTGTACCAGTCAGCAGTTCCACACACAGAGTGCTAGTGTTCCTATCTCTCTGCACCTCCAGCACCTATTATTGTTTATATTCTTTTTTTTTTTGCCAGTCTGATTGGAGTGATTTGAAATCTTATTGTGGTTTTGATTTGCATTTCTCTGATAACTAGTGATTTAGAGCATTTTCTTATGTCTTCATTGGCTTGATCAATGCCCTCTGTTGAGATGCTTCTATGTAGCTCTTTAGCCCATTTATTGATTGAGTTGTTTATGTTTTTGAGGTAGAGATTTTTGAGGACTTCGTAAATTTTGGATATAAGTCCATTGTCAGAAGAATCACTGGCCATGATTCTCTCCCATTCTGTAGGAAGTCTCTTGACAATTTTGATCACTTCCTTAGTTGTGCAAAAGCTTTCTAGCTTTAGACATCCCACTCACTGGTATTTAACTTTACTGCTTTCACTTCAGAAGATGTGTTGAGAAAGTCTTTGCCTACTCCCAAATGCTGGAGTGTTGGTCCTAACTTTTCTTGCAGCAGTTGCATGGTACCTGGTTTAATTCCTAGTTCCTTGATCCATTTTGATTTGATTTTTGTGCAAGGTGAGTGACAAGGGTCTAATTTCAGCTATCTGCAAGTGTCTGTCCAGTTCGTCCAGTACCATTTGTTGAATAGACTGTCATTCCTCCATGTTATATTGTCCCATTTGTCAAAGATCAGATGCTTATTTCAGGGTCTTCTATTCTATTCCATTGGTCTTCCTTCCTATCATGATACCAGTACCATTCTGTCTTTGTTACCTCAGCTCTGTAGTATAATTTTAGAGCTGGTATAGCAGAGTTACCTCTTTCATTTTTCTTGCTTAGTAGTGTTTTGGCTATTCTGGATTTCTTATTGTTCCAAATGAATTTGAGGATTGCTTTTTCTATATCTGTAAAGAATGACATTGGAATCTTGATGGGGTTGCATTGAATCTATAAATAGCTTTTGGCAGAATGGCCATTTTATTATATTAATTTTTCCTAACAAAGGGCATGGAACATTTTTCCATCTTCTCAGGTGATCTTTGATTTCATTCTTCAGTGTCCGATAATTTTCATTGTAGAGGTCTTTGACTTCCCTTGGTAGATTAATTCCCAGATATTATATTCTTCTCAAGATATTGTGAATGGGACTGATTTCCTCATTTCTTTTTCTGCCCTATTATTGTTAGTGTAAAGGAATGCTATTGATTTATGGGTATCGATCTTGTAGCCTGCCACTTTGCTAAATCTGTTCCTAAGTTCAAGCAGTTTTCTGGTGGAGTTTTTTGCATCTTCCAAAGAAAGGATCATATTGTCAGCAAAAAGGGAGAGTTTAACTTACTCTATGTCCATTATTATCCCTTTGACTTCCTTCTCTTGCCTGATTGCTCCCATTAGGGTCTCAAGAACAATATTGAATAAAAGTGCTGAGAGTGGACAGTCTTGTCTTGTTCCTGAGTTTAGTGGAAATGCTTTGTGATGCTGCATTTTTTAAAAGAATGAGACAGTGAGAGAAAGAGGGAGAGGAGAGAGAGAATCAATTTTATTTAGTTTTTAACATAGCCTCCCATGCTCTGACACTTTGTTGTGTTCATGGTGCTGGGGTAGGAACCTGCGTCCTTGTGCATGCCAGGCAAGCACCTGAACCAATGTTCCAGCCCTCGATGCTGATTTTTTTACAAAGTCCACCAGTTCCCATGGTGCAGTCCCTCAAACTTAAAGTCCTTCTTCTTTTCATGCTCCCCACAACTCCCCACACAACTGCTCCTCCACCTTTGTGCCAGGTGAATCTTATTTAATATTTGACTCCTCCGCATAAAATTTTGCTCTGCCTCTCAGAGATTTTCAAATTTGCTTTTTTGTCTCTTGCTTTGTGAAAGCTCATAATTTAGTATTTGTGTGGATGTATGTGCATGTGTGAAGCACACTGAAAATGAGATTTACCCTTTTAAATTTTGTTTTAAAGGGAGAGGGACTGTGAGATAAAGAGAATGAGAGAAACAATCTTTATTAGGTTTTTCATGTGACTCCTGTTGCTCCTGCCCTTCGCTTTGTACGCAGTGCTGGGGTTTGAACTCACATCCTCGTGCATTCCAGGTAAGTGCCACAACCACTGAACCACCATTCCAGCCCCTACCCTCTTTAATTTTGAAGTACACATACTGCACTGGTAAACAGAGCCACTATATTGTTTACCAAATATAATGAGTTTACTGATCCAGCATATCTGAAAATTTATGGACATTTTTCACCCATCCCTAGTGTAGTCTCTGGACTTAAGCATTTGACTCTTACATATTCCTCACATGAGGGCAACCACAGATATAAGGGCTGTGGAGTATTCAATTTTGTTACTACAGCTCTACTGGTTTCCATTTTTCTCCTGCAGTTGCCCATTTTCATGCCTTCTGAATTTTTGACCATTTGAACACAAATGAAATTTTGATCACTCCTTAAAATTGGTTGTATTTCATCTTCACATCTCTTTATTATTATTCACTAATGGACTGTGAGGTATCTTTGAGTTTTTCCAGACAGAAAGATGAAACACCTGCTTATTTTTCATCCAGATATTCTCACATATGGTTTTCTATCTCTATTTCATGTTCAATTTTAAACCACATTGAAAAAAAGACATACAAATTACATACAGGTAAACTGTCATTCTGAAATATGTTTCTTACTTCTCTTCAGAGGAAAGTTAATATTTAAAAAATATATTTTCTTAATGATTCACAACTATATGATATTTAATCCATGTGTCTCTTGCTCTCCTTCTCCCTCTCAAAATATATGGGTAGCGTTACATATCAGTTGGAGATTAGTGCCTATAGTTTCTAAGTAAGAATAATTTGACCTTGATTATATATCTGTATTATTTTAAAAGCTAGATGAATCTAGGAAATATCCTGCAGCTTGTAGGCATTAGTTTCTGTATTTCTCAAATGAGGTAAGTGAAGTATTTGAAATTAAGTGATAGATACTGTATTGCTAAAAAATTTACTATTAGGTATTAGGATCAAGCTGTGCTGAGCTCAATATTCACTGTAGAATTAAATTTTCTTGTCTTTAACAGGATTTTGTAATCTGAAAAACACTTTTTATATGTTAGTTACCCTTTTTTCTCTTGAAGTGTCAGAGAAAGAGTGTTTTGATTGTTGAAATCCCTTGTTATTAATGATCACAGTCACCATGCATATTCTGTACTGGCACTGTGCCCGTTGACTGTGTCTTTTAGGTAAACTGCTTGTGTTGCATTAACAAGCCTAAAATCTCACTTTCTTTTAAAATCAAAGTTGTATTTCTGGTTCGCACCAAATGACTAATGAAATTGGAGTGTTACTCTTGTCTGCTACATATTCTTTCTGGACCACCACTATTCAGAATATCACTCTTGTGAAAGGGGAAATAAAAACATAGAAGGAAAAACCACATGATGCTTCTCAAAATGTTTACCACAAGTACTTTTCTGTTTTTTTAGTTTTATCCTTTATATTGTAAGATGTATGTCTTTTCTGTCAAACTTGAAAGATTGTGATGTATAATCTACTACCTCCATTTTAGATCCCCCTCCCCCTTTGAAGATAGTAACTCCCTCACCTGTGTCTGCCCACCTGTGTCCTCCCACTTCTTTCCAAGGACCCCTTCTGGTACCCAGCCATCTTCTTCCAGTGAACTTGGAATCCCTACTACCCTCGCCACGTGTGCGGCGACCCCCACTCCCATTATCTCCCAGTTGTCGCCTACTCCCTCTTGCACCTGCCTCCACTTAATCACAGCCAATCGCACAGACTGTGCACCTAAGCTCCTCCAATTAGGGCAAAGGGCAGTATTGGGTCAGGTCAGCATTAAAAACCCCTCACTCCCTTTCGAGGCGCGAATTTTTCTTTCACCCTTCGGCCAAAGTAAAATTTCTGCCTTGCTCACCCACACCCAACCACGTGTTTGATTTCATTTATAACAATATGGTCTATCATAAATTAAAAAGTCCACTACTGAAGTATTAAAATATATTATGTTATTCTATTTTTTAAAAGAAATACTTTTCAGTGACTCGGTGATTATGGCACTTGCCCTACATGTGCAAGTATGCGAGATCAAACCCTAGCACCACCTGCACAATGAAGTCTTGGAGCAAGAAAGCCAAATGAAAAATTAAATGAAAATATGTTTCTCTCTTTCTCTCTCACTGCCCCTCTCTTTAAAAGGAAAAGAAAGAAAGAAATACTTTTCAAATATTATGGAAACATAATATTTTAGGAAGGATAAATTGGTTCATATACTGCATATACTCCTATATATTGCTATAAAATAGTTTGGAAAATTCTATCATTTAGAGGAAAAGTAACACCTATAAAAGGTTGCATCACTTCATTTGAATTGCTGGGTGTGTGATAAAACAAGCACATGGTCAGAAGTGAGTGAGCAAGTCAAACTTCACTTCTGTAGAAGAGTGTGCTCCCAAAGAGGCTCCACTAAGCAAATACATCTCCACCAGGAATCCAGGAGATTTATCCTTAACCTGCTGCAGCACTGCCCTTTACTCTGATTGGCGCAGCTCAGGGGTACAATCTATGCAATTGGCTAATCTAAAATTGGGGCTGGTATGGGAAAGGTGTAATGGGATACCTGCTGTGGAGTTTAAAAATGGTTTCCTCTGTTCATGTGATTCCCTCACTTAAGATGACTTCAACCTTAAGTTTCATTACGTATGCCTGTGTTGTTGTATTATAAGTTTAACTTTGCTAGAAATGAAAACATAAATCATACAACTTGATATGAATTTTAAAACATTTTATCAGCTACAATAGAACAAGTAAAAGGAGTAACTAAAGAGCAACTTTTCTATCCTGCTTTTTTGAATATTCCAGGCTAAGATATTACAATGATATCTTTTCTTTTCTTTTTTTTTTTTACAAGAGAGAGAGACAATGAGAGAGAGATGTATAAGAAAGAATCAACTGTACCTAGTCCTTCATGTGGCTTTTGTTGTCCCGACACCTTGCTGTGTATGTGGTGCTGGGGTTCAAACCCATGTCCTGTGCATTCCAGGCAAGCGCTGAAACTGCTGAGTCACCAATCCAGCCCCTTACAATGATGTCTTATTGCATTCTTGCAAACCTCTAATACTTTTCCTGAAACTACTTCCTTCTACATTTTGTATTTTAACGTATTTCACAGATATATGACTATTGTTTATGTTACACTGTTATCTATTGTAAATATTAAAAATCATTTGTGTGTCACACTTGTCAAGAAAAATGGTAGTGGAAAGAAAACAGGCAAGGGATAGAAGGTAAGACTATTGTCATAAATTTGAGGTATTTAATTTAATTCCTGTGATAGAATAACGGAAAGATTTTTTTATTTTTCAAAGAGAGAGGGACAGTGAGAAAGAGAGAGAGAGAGAGAGAGAGAGAAACAATTTTTATTTAGGTTTTCATGTGGCTTTCTTTGCTCTGAGACTTCGTTGCGTACATGGTGCTGGGCTTTGAACTCACCTACTTGTACATGCTGGGCAAATGCCGTAACCCGTGAGCCATGGCTCCAGCCCCAGAATAATGGAAAGACTTTTATCTGCTGCTGTGAACTAGGGGAAAGGTGAGGGATGATGTTGGCCTTTCAGTGTAATCAGGTCATTTTTGTGTGTGCTAATTTTTTCCACATTGAATTTAAGTTAGGCTTCTACCCTCCTGAAGACACATGGAGATGGGATTTTATGTCCTTATGTGATTATATTTCAAAGAGACCAACCCTAACCCAGGTCCTTGAGAAAGATATTCCTGGGTTGTAAAACTGGCATGAGGCTTTAAAAAATTTACAAGAGGATAGAAAACATTGTGCAATTGGATGCTCTAAGGAAAGGGAGGTCACAGGCATAGATTCAGGAAGAGGGTTGACTAAAATGTAGTCATGCTGAAGGGGAAGTTAATACTGTATTGATTAATTTCCTCTTAATCCCTAAGAAACCAGAATCTTTTAGGAGGCAAAGGCATGTTTTGTGGGTTGCTCCTTAGTTATTACTTTCCATCTAGTAGCCACTATCTATCACTGATAGAAAACCGACTTAATGACAAGTATAATACTTCCTTTGTTTTCCTGAGTTATTGCATGTTTTTCTCCCCAGTTTTAGGTTTTGATGCAATCCCAAGGATCTTAAGGATCAGCCAGCTGTAAGTTACTGCATTTGAGTAACCATGGGTAATCAGCTTCTAAATTATGATTGAAAATCAATTAAGATAAAATTTTCATTATATACATGAGGACATTAAAACCTAAAGGAGGCAAATAGGTTGTCTGGGATTCAAATGTCATTCAGGAAAGTAGCTAGAGATCATTTTTGTTTCCCAATGCCTTTAATTAAAGTACCTTACTGTTATTGCTCTTTTTTAGCTACAAATGAAGAATTAATTCCTCTGTTGATTTCTCCATCATTTCCTTTTGTGTTACAAAATGATATTCTGATCTTTGATTATTTTCTACAATTAACATACTGCTATGAAAAAAAAATCCTTTCTTGTTTTACTTTACATACATGAAAGCAAAAAGCTGAAATTACTTGTTTTACTGTGGACATGCACTTTTTCCTGTGTCCTTGCAACCAGTAGTTATGAGTTTTGTGTGATTTGGAAAATGAGTGTCTGAACAAGAAATGCTATATTTTTATATGTTATAATAATTTTAATACACTTTTTTTTAGCAAAGTTTGTTTGAAAAATGTTTTTAAATAAGCAGTTTAATAATATGACATTGTTTCTAATAACAATGTTAAATATATAAATACATATATTAATTACATAAAATTTAGTGAATTGAGCTATTAAAATATTACCTTAATAAAACTATGTATATTTTTGTTGGAAAATATTAAATACTTATCTAAACATTATAAAATGGCAACCATAACAAAACGTGTATTTGAAATTTTTAAAAATGGAAATAATTGTAAATAAAAGTTTCAGAGAGTTTATTTAATTATATCATTATGTATACTATTGTCATGTATGTATAAAATGTTCTTCATGAGTATAAGAATTAAGTAACTATACTTTATTATATTAAAATAAATATATACCCAGAAAGAGAGGCAAGGGACCAGGGGATGGGAGAAAAGAGGTGGGTGAGTGCTTGGGTGGGGTGAATGTTTTCTAAATTATATTGCTGTATTGTGTGCATGTATGAATATGTGACAACAAATCCCATCATTATGTACAACTATAATGCACCAATAAAATAAAAAAAAAATTAAAGTACTTGATAATTCTTTATAATGTGGTAGAAGAACAAGCAACTTTGATGGAATTAACTCCAAGATCCTTGACTCTATAAACCCTTGTATTTCCTGCTTATCTAAGCTTGCCTTGAACTTGTAATAGGTAATGAAATGGGGTATTACTAACACTCAGATCTTATAAGTGGTCAGATCCCTGAATGATATGCCATTATCATCATTATTTTTTCTTAAATTTAATAGCATTAATACTAGCCACGATAAATAAAGTGCTAGAAATGTCTCTGATTGAAAAAGTAAGATTGACTCAACTATTTTTTTCGTTGAAGAAAACTTATCTTGGATTAGCTTTTGGTATGAAGATGCTCTGAAAGTTTAGATAAAATGTTATGCAAAATTGAATTATACTTGGGGTTTGATATCACCATGAAACTATGGAAGGGAACAGAGTCAAAGACGTTGAGATGTATTTCATACCAAAGATAAACTGAAATTAATTTTCAAACTTTATCTGAATGAGACAAAGGAACAAGGGCGTTGGAGAGGTGACTCAGTGGTTGCAGCACTTGCCTTGCATTTAGGAGAAGGCCAGTAATAACCCCAGCACCACGTACACAGCAAAGTGACGGAGCAACAAAAGCCATATGAAAAACTAAATAAAATTAATTCTCTCTCTCTCTCTTAACAAAAAAAGAAGGAACAAAAAGATTTTCTATGAGGAAAGTCAGACCAATAAAATTAAATACATAAAAATTATTCAGATATTCAAGAATTATAAATGTCATATAAACCGATGGGTTATAAATACATATATGCCAATATGAGAGTGTCTTCCCGAAAGTGTGTATGCATATCTTTGTGAATATTCATCTATTTGTTTTTGTTTAATGTACATTATTCTTAATAGTTCAGAGTGTCTTTCTAAAGTTAGGATTAGTTATGTTTAAATTTTCTCTTTTTCTAAAACAAATTTATTTGTTAACATACAGAAAAGCATAAAGATTACACAAGTTTATGGGGTACCATATGATGATGTGATACATAAATACATTGCATAATGTGTAAATTATGATTAGCATATCTATCACCTTAAACATTTTTCATCTCTTAATGGATACAACTTTCAAAATCCTTGTTTTACAGCATTTAAAATATAATGTACATTACTATTTTGTATAGTCACCCTACTGTGCAAAACACACCTGAACTTTTTATTTTTATCTAATAGTAGTTTAGTAAACAAAACAAAACAAACCAACTAAAAAAATGGGACAGAGATCTTAACAGACATTTCTCAAAGGAATTCACACATTACGGAGAGGTATATGGAAAAATGCATCAGAGAAATACAAATCAAAAGCACAATGAGATTTCATCTCACCTTGATTACAATGACTATTATCAAAAAGAAAAAAATATAAGTTCTGGTAAGGATGTGGAAAAAAGGAAATCTGCTCACTATTGGTGGGAATGGAAATTACTACAACCATTAAGGAAAACTTAAGAAGTTTCCTCAAAATTTAAAATAAAACTTATATACG
This sequence comes from Aplodontia rufa, assembly GCA_004027875.1. Classification (NCBI taxonomy): domain Eukaryota; kingdom Metazoa; phylum Chordata; class Mammalia; order Rodentia; family Aplodontiidae; genus Aplodontia; species Aplodontia rufa. The sequence continues at coordinate 33,554 of PVKS010006907.1, read as the reverse complement.
ATCCAGCAACCCTACTCTTGGTTTAAACATCAAAAGGAAATAAAATTAGTCTCTTCACTCCCATAGCACAATTCGCAATAACCAACAATGAAAATAACATCATTATCCATCAGTTAATGAATGGATAAAGAAAACATGGTATGTATGCCTAATCATTGAATTTTCTTTCACTAACAATTCAAAATCAAGAATGGTTGAAGTTTAATCTTAATGTAGTTCTTTCATTCAAATGAATCAAGTAGACATCATGATTAAATAAATAGAAACCATTGTTTTTGAGAAGCATGTTCATTTAATAACATCACATATAAAATAGTGAACATATAGATAAAATTCTTAGTTATCATTCTAGCAAAAGATAACCAACCTTGAGAATATTTACAATGCTTTATATTTAATAATTCATAATTTCTTTGATATTTTTCATTTCCCATATGACTATATCTACATATTTAATTATAGATGTTCTGCCTAATGTGTGTAGCCTAACACACTTAAAACAGTATATTGAAAGAGAGATTTAACTTTGCTTAGCAAGTTCAGGAATATTTCTGGGGAAATTAAGAGAGATAAAAACAGAATTTTTTTATTAAAATGATAACACTTATTCAATATATTCCATACCTTCAGTATATCTAAGTTGTAGCATAAACTCAATTTGTTCCAAGTAATAATGCATTTTAAGATTTAAAAATAGACTTTTTGTAGCAAAAATGTACAATTTGTTAAAAGTATAATAAAATGTCTATTTCTTTACCTATAAAGGTGTGTTTACATCAACAATTCTTCAAATTTCCCTCCCAAATAATGGTCAAATATTTTGAAGCATTTCAAAATTAATTGTGGTTACTCAGTAATTCAGGAAAGCATGCATCCAGCAAAGCCTTTTTTAAAAAAAATAACTGGCATATATTATATTTTCTTGTGTACTAAAATACTAATAATAACTGCAATCTAGTAGTGGTAGTATTTGAGTGAAAAGGATCAGTTTGTATGCATTATATTAAAATTATTATATACTTCTCTGTTTATAAATAGCTTTCCAAGCAAAAATAAGGAATGATAAATTATTGCACCATTTATGTTAACATCTTTCATTTTTAGAATTGAGGACTATTTTGCACTTATATTAATTCCCTAATAATTAGTTATTTACATTAAAATCAATCTAATCTAGAAAATTACCATAGTAAATTATAAGCACTTATATTTAAATTTTTCACTATTATCTAGGCATCAGTTATAACAATTCAAATCATTCATTTTGAAATTAGTTCTTATTAGTATAACTATCAGAAAATATAATCTTTATTATCCTTCATTAACTTTATATTTCTAATTCTATATCTTCTTAGCAATAAAATTTTCATTGGCCAATATAAAAAAGATTGCACCATATAACCATGTAGTAACAAGCTCTTTTCTTGACATGCATTTCTTAGTAACTACACATTAGGTAAATATCAAACATTTAACTATTAAATAGTTTCTTATAAAGAAGATAGCACAAAGGTAAACATTCATTCATATTGTGTTGTTAATAAAACAACATGAATGATGAAGTGTTTTCTTAATTAAAAGGCAATGACATAAGATAAACCAAATTTTTCTTTTTTCTTGCTTTTTAAAATTGTAACCATTCTGATAAAGTGCCATGATTTAGCAGGATGGACTTAATTTACATTTTTTCTAGTGGGTAATGATGAACATCTTCTCGTGCCTTTTTGCAATCTGCACATGCTCTTCAGTTAAATTTTCATGCAGGGGCTGGAGCCCTAGCTCAGCGCTTCCAGCGCTTGGCTTGCTTGCGCAAGGACTTGAGTGTAAACCCCAGCACCACATACACAATGAAGTGTTGGAGCAAAGAAAGTCACATGGAAAACTAAATAAAATTGCTTCCCTCTTTCTCTCTCACAGTCCCTCTCTCTTAAAAAAAAAAGAAGAAATTTTCATGCAAGTTTATTTTTAACCCCTTGCTAATTGGTTGTTTGTTGAGTTTTGAGAGGAATTTATATATTCTATGTAGAAGGCTGATGTCAGATATGTGATTTATAAATAGCTTCTCTCAATCTTTAATTTGGGGATATGATTTTCATCACTTAACATTAAGGTTCTTTCACAGACAAATAGTTCATTATCTTTTAATTAGATGAATTATATTTTTGGTGTCAAAAATAGTGCTCTTTCGTGAAGATTTACTTTGGTGCTCTTTTCTAGAGATTTTAGCATTATATTTTATAATTAAGTCCATGATCCATTTTGAGTTAGCTTCAGTTTAAGGTATGAGGTTTAAAGTCTAATTCTAGTATTTTATTTTTTTCTTTTTTGTCTGGTGAATCCCCAATGCTCTGGAAAATTTTGTTAAAAACTTTACCCTCCTCTACCACTGAATTGATTCTTTTCCTTTTTCCAAAATTTATTGGAAATGCTTGTTCAGATCTATTTTATGAGGTCTCTATCCTGTTTCATTCATCCATGTGTCTGTCCTTCTGCCAGTACCACACTACCTTGGCTATTGTAGTCATATATTGGGTACCATTATCAAGAACGTTTATTATTTTATCATTCTTTACCAATTATTTCAGATATTTTAGAACTTTTCCCTGTACTTTCTCTTTTAAGCCATTAGTCCCTAAAGCTTCACTTCCCACATTATTCACATTTCTAACACACATCTAACATGCAATGCCTCCCTATAACTTAGGCCTGTTGATTGTCCTATTTGCTATCCTTTGACTAAATACTATTGTGTAATGAGCATTACCATTAAAATTATGTTTAACTTTCTACACAAAGCCAAGTATCTGTTGTTACATTACTCCTTGTCTTTGAAATCATGTTTTTCCTTTATTTACTTTCTTACTTTCATCAAACCTTTCAAGGACCAAACACTTAAGATTTAAGTAATTCATAATTTCCTTTGGTGATTTTCACTTGTGTGCATGACCAATTTGGACTCATGGTTGAGCATTTCAACAACAAGTTCATAAATAACCTAGAGGGATCACAAAAATGGAATTTCTAACTTTATTGTCTGGACTATTTCTGGTCTTTACTAAAAATGCTTCCCTTTTTATTTCTTTTCATTCTAGCTACTGAGCAACTCAGGGAAGAAATTTAAAATATATTATATTCCCTCATGCTGAACAATTCTCCTTATCTCATAATTGACTTCTTAAGAACTTACTCATTCCAGAGATTTTAGATATTCTTTTCTATTTATCCCAATATTCTCACCTTTATCCTGCAGATGCTCTCACCTCCAATTTTCCGTGGATCTAAGCTCCAATATGATTTTCCACAATTTCCATCCTTCCAACTCAAATTATTTTGACTGCAGTTACTCTCCTGTTTCTGCTTCCTTTCTTTCTCTATATTTAAACAGAAGTATTTGTCTATCATTCACAAGAACCTGAGTTCTATTCCCAGCACGGCTAAAACAAACTAATAAAAACCAAAACAGAAAAGATATTTACTTTATCTCTTGTAGGAATAAACTCTAACTATGGATTTGCAATCAGAGATAATGTGAATATCAAATATAAGGTATGCATTATTTTCCCATTAAAACACAAACTAAATTAAAATTAGTTATTTTTTAAAAAAATTAAATTCCCAAGGCTCTCCAAATTGACAAAAAGCAATGAATGATTTTTAATTTCCTTGATTACTAACTTTACAGTATATTTACATTTTATCAAATCTGTATCAAAAACCTCTGAAAAGGTCACTATGTCATTGAAATCAGATGATTTCATTGTGTGGGTCTCATTCAATTTCATATTGAAGATTTTTCTCTTTCTTAAGTTCCTTTCTTTGTCTTTTATGAAATTCATGTTTTCCTATTTTTCTGTATTTTCCTATTGTTTCTGTATTTTCTATTATTTTTTTCTCTTCTGATCTCTTAATTATTGTACTGAAAGTTATTCTTAAAATTTTTATTCTTTTTACTCAAAAATGTTGTTTCTTTCATTCCTTTCCATAACTTCACATTATTCTTTTATATTTAAAATCTATTCTATGTATTACTGGTCTAACAACAGTTAAACAGTAAATACTTTAACAACCCTTTGAATATCTCCCATTTGAATGTCTGCCCAGTTATCAGTTACTAATCTTTCTAAAATCTACTCTGAAAATTCTTGTTAAATTGTCTATAACTTTTCAATTATCAGTATAATTAATGTATTTTTACATTAATAATTAATGCATTTTTATATTAGATATTAAAATAGCTTTCTTTTTCTGCTGTGTGCGGTGGTGCACTACTACCGATAATCCCAGACAGAGCCTGAGATAGGAGGATCAAGGATCGTGTTTGAAGCCAGCCTCTGCAACTTATGGAGGCCCTAAGCAATTTAGCCATATCCTGTCCCAAATTAAAAAATAAAAAGGTCAAGGAATGTAGCTCAGTGGTAAAGTACCCCTGGATTAAACTTCCCATGCCAAATAACAGCAAAAACTTTCTTTTTCATTCTTAACCTATCCCCCTTTAATACTACAGATAGATCTTATGCAAAATTATCAATAATTTCTTATTGCTTACTAACCTAATTTAGATGTTTGCATTTTGTGTCTCAAGAACATTCATATTTGTTTATTTTCTCCTTAAATATTTCCATGCAAAAAGCTGGAGTGCTTGGAGAAAAAAATAAAACAAAAACAAAAAGCAAGATTAATCTTACAGATACCTGTACTCAAATAATTCAAGGTTTCAGTATCAGCTTTTCCAATAACTTAGAGCAAATTGTCTAAAATGATTATTCACTTTAATTTTCTCATCTTTCAATGAAGGCCTTTGGAGTATTTGTTATATAGAGTGACTGTAAAATTTTAAATAGAAAGACATGGGCAATGTTCTTATCATATTCTCTGTCGCAGAATGGCCAATCAGTAATGTGATTCAATATTAATTCTTGTTACAGGAGACTATAACACTGGATGAAACTCAGAGGATTTCTGCATTTACCAGATACTTTCAGAATATTACCAGATTATATACAAAAGAAGTCACTGCTACATTTTGCTTCACTACTATTTTAAAGAATTATGAGGGGCTGGAGCAGGGGCCCGGTGGTTAGGCGCTTGCCCAGCATGTGCAAGTACATGGGTTCAAATCCCAGCATCCATGTACACAACTGAGTGTCAGAGCAATGAAAGCCATGTGGAAAACTCAATGAAAATTGATTCTCTCTCTCTCTCTCTCTCTCTCTCTTTCTCTCTCTCTCTCTCACTGTCCTTTCTTTAAAAAAAAATTATGGGTATAAACTAGAAAAATGCAATGTAATATTGAAGCAGGAGTTTTGAGATGAGACTAGGTTCCCCAATTTGCCAATATCTTTCTGGGTTCTTTTCTCACACATTTAAAGAAGAAAATGCATGTACAATCTCAGAAAGAAAGAGTAAAGGAGTAGAATTTATTTAGGCAAAAAGAGATTTGAGAAAAGGGAAAACTTCCTCCAAACAGGACATTGTCTGATAGCAGAAAAACCCATTTTGGTGTGCTAGCTTAGGAGCTCACATGGTTCTGGCTGGAACATGGAGCAAATTTGTGTTAAAAAGGAATTGAAGTTCCCATCTGGGTCCTCCCCCATCTTCCATTTTCCTGCCTCCCTGGGACAAAGGCTGGACGAATTCCCACAGTTGAGCCTGAATGTCTTTTACATCTGAAATAGGCTTGATGATGCTCATTAATATTTCTACCATTTAGTGTCCAGATGTGGTTTCTGCATTTGAACAAGACTTATCACTTTCGATTGCTGACCATTAACAATTCCCATTCAATATTAAATGTTCTTGCTATTACCATCTCATTTTACATCTCCAACTATCCTGAAATGTTGTTTTTCTTTAGATTGCACTCATCACTATAATATAAAACATTTGTGTGTAATATCATTTATTATTTTTTACTACTCATCTTATATATTAAGGTTATCTTACAGTGTATTGATGTTATGCCATTGATTTATTAACCTTTTCTTCAGTTCTTATTTTTTATCCAAAACACCAGGAAGGCTCAGATGCTCTTTTGTGTTCATTATATGCCATTAATGTAAACTTGAATTAATATCCTGATGATTGGTGATTCTGTCATAATGCATTGTCAAAGAAAGGCCTATTTGATGGCCTTTGTCCCTGAATTATGTTTCATTTCTTTCTGTATAATTTATACTGCATTAAAAGACTTTCATTATCATTTTTCTGATGAGTTTGATCTTTTCCACTGAACATATTCTGAGGTTATTATAGTTGTAAAAACTATCTTGAATATTTTCTCATTAAACTTGAGAAATAAATACTACTAGAATTTCTAAAAATATGTAAGTATGTACATATATACAACTTAATAACTAAAAAGTGAGAAATAGATATAAACCAGTACTGAAGTAAACTAATAACTCCAAAGATTAAAAAGAGAATATTTAACAAATAAATGACATAATAGACACAATGAAACATTACTGTTGGTTTATGTCAGATTTGCATCACTGTGACAAAAATAGCTCATAAGAATCAATTAGAAGAAAGTTTATTCGGATCTCACAGTTGCAGAGGACTCAGTCCATAGGTGGCCAAATCCATTGTTCTCAGCAAGGTGAAACAGGACATCATGGCCCAAAGGAATGATGGAAGAAAGCAATTGTCCAGGAAGCAGAGAGAAAAGGAAGGGATAAGGGAGATGGAGGAAAGCAATTTTTCAGGAAGCAAAGAGAAAAGGGAGGGATAATGGGCCAAAGGAGAAAGAGACCCTTCTGGGGCATGACTCCAGTGACGGACATTCTTTAGCCACACCCCACCTACCAGCAGTTACCACCCAGTCTGTTCAAACTAGGAAGGACTGATTAGGTTGCAGCTCTCAGAATGTTCACCTCTCAACATTCTTGCATCCGCATAGGAGTTTTGGGGGACACCTTCATATTCAAACTCTAACACTATTATAGATATTTTGGTTGTTACTGTTTAAAGTCAAGGATTTTTACTGTCTTACTTTATAAACACTCTTTTCGTAATCTGTTAAGGAAAAAAATATTTAAACCCTGCTTCCCTAATTTGAACAGCTAGTTTTATAAAGAACTGTAATTTTTTTAAGAGAGAGGGAAAGTGAGAGAGAGAAAGAAAAATACAGAATCTATTTTATTTTTCCTGTAGTTTTCATTGCTCCACACTTCATTGTGTACGTGGTACTGGGTTCGAACTCACTTGTTCGCGCATGCCTGGCAAGCGCCTTGACCGCTGAGCCAGTGCTCCAGCTCATCAGTGCAGTTCTTGATGTTTACTACAATGATTATCTTCTTGACCTACTTGATTATATAATGCAGGTAAAAGCAAGAGTAAACAGGATTATCTTAAATTTCATTAAATACCTGAAGTTAAAAAAAAACATTCTGTGTAATATTATCAATGTATTCATCATTTTCTCCTTCATATTAAAAGTTTCAAACAACTTTATTTTTATTTAACACATTTTTCCCCATAAAGTACTAAAATATAGAGTAAAGAAAATAATAATGAACTATTCACATCAAATTATAAAACTATACGGATCCAGGACAGTGGAGTAAAGCCCAAGTTATTAGCCATTGACTGGATTATTGAATACATGAATAAAACACTTCCAAAATCTAAGATAATGATCAAAAATTTCAGAATTGAATCATTAAATAGTTATTCAGACTCCACATTTCTCTATGCTAGTACACACACATAGACACTCATACATGAGTCTGCGCATGTTTCAGGGTGTTATCAAGTGCAATTTTATAGAATTTCACATGAAGTACTTTTGTATGAATGTCTATTTAGAAGATGGTTTTATTTGTCATGAAAGAAGAATGATAGTTTATCTCTGATAACCTTATTTTATAATGTGAGACAAACTAATACATTTTGTACTGGTTGAATAATGTTTTTATTTATCCCTCATTAAAATAAACTACTATGACATTGGGAAACTATCACACAAGTATAGGTATTGCTGGTATGCTCTTCAATTCTAAAAAAATGGAGATTTCCAGAATTACCAACCATAGGAAATAGGTTGATCAGCTATGTTAGATTCTTGCAATTTTATACTATGAGGTGTAAGGACTGATGCAAAGATACGTAAGAATTGCTTTAGAATGTTTTCTAGTACATATTTTTAAATAGAAAAGCTCCTAAGTGCAAAAGAGTATGTATGTTATGATTTTATTGTGTAAAAAAGTAAGGGAAATAAAATAGTGTGTGTGCACACACATGTGTGCAATTGCACATTGTTGCACAAAAATGGAAAAAAAATCTGGAAATCAACAAAACTGACTTACTATGTGTATACAGGAGAATGAAGTGGAAGACATAGGGAATATCACTTTCTTGAGTATTTTTTTTTTACTCTAAGACATATTTTGCTGGTCTACCTACATGAAATAAATCAATATAGATGGATAGATGGAGGGGGGATAAATTTTTTTTGTTTTTTTTTTTTATGAGAAAAGAACAGTGAGAGAGAGACAGAGACAGAGAGCATCAAGTTTTATTTAGTTTTGCACATGGGTTTCGTTGCTCTGACACTTAGTTGTGTATGTGGGTGCTGGGGTTTAAACCCATGTACATGTGCATGCCGGGCAAGCACCATAACTGCCGAGCCTCCACTCCAGCCCAGGATAAAATCTTAAAAGTTAAGATAAACAGAAACAAACAAAACCAAATTCATTTCAAATGAATTACACAGTCACACTGGAAGACAGAATAATAATAATTTGAGTTTCTTTTTACGTAGAACATTATATACACTCAATGTGAGGAAAAACAAAAAAGAATTTGTCCTTTTTTAGTAGGGTTGTTCGTTGTAGTGGTACAGGTACAGGAATAGGAATTCTGAAATGAATAATGAGAATTAAGAAATGAGTAAATATATTGTTTTGGGGGTATCAAAGTTTTCCCTGTAGAAAATGAGAGATACAAATATGGCATGAGCAAGCCCAGCACTAGCTCTGCCAGCTGAAATAGCCCATAATGACATTCCAGCAGCACTAAGCACACCTAGTAGATATATCATTACTTCTAAGTATCATTCCTTGGATAAATAGTACTTTACAAGTAATGGCTGAAGTATGCATATTAAAAAATGTGCCTAAGACATCTTTTTATGAAAAATGAGAGCTTAAAACATAATACTAGTATGTAAAACTTCACAGAAGCCAGTGTTAAGGAATATTTTTCTACTAATCAACACTGACATCACAAAGAATACATATAGTTCAAAACTATAAGTAATTCAATAAAATAAAAATCTATATGTTCAAACTAATGATACATGAATAAAGAAATAAGAGCTCATCTTTATGATAAAATTCTAATAAATAAGGATGAAATACAATAAGAGAACCCTGCAAGGAAAACGGTGCTTTAACATTAGTAATCAATATAATCTAAAATGAAGATTGAATAAACAAATGGTATTGAAATCAATTAACAAAATACTAAATGGAGCAAGACTTCACATCATATTAAATATAATTTTGACAAAAATAATCAATGGTTGAAAAATCTCTAGAAAAATTATTTTGATACTCACTAAGACAGCCTCAACATTGCCCTTAGTTTGCCTGAGCTTTAGACCAGTTTGTTACTTTCTAGGCCTCTGACATTTGTTTCCTTAAGGAAAAATCCATAGGTAAATCTTCTTAGCAGCCTTCTGAGTTTAGAGCTCTGGTCCTTTCTTTTTCTTTGTCCTTTTTTTTTTTTTTTTGAAAGAATGGAGCTATCGCTTTGCAATGTATCAAGAATCTTAAGGTCCCTGTTTCCCAATGCCTGCAGAAGTGAAGGAACCAACTTCAGCACATGCTTTAAATTGTATGACTACCTTCTGTCAAGAAGGTATGAGAAGTTTTACTTTCCCTTTGGGTAAAGTCAGTTAGGAAATGAAGATGGCAATGTTGAACCTTGAGTATTCTTTCTCCTCCTGCCTTTCTGATCAGATGCTCTAACAAATTGAGAACTGAAGATGAGAGTATATTAAATTTGGGCCAGTATCAACTTTGATACTAATAAAAATCATGCTAGAACATGCAATTGATGTCATTCATTAACAGGGAATTTTAGTTTAAACGTTGAGATTATGGGCATCAGAGCTATCGTTATTTTCTTGGGGGTCAGAATTCTACCAAGGTACAGCAATTCATAAAACCAATTGTCATTGCCAATTTCTACTCCTTAGGATATTCCTGAAGCTACTTGGCAGTAGTAGATATTTTGATACCAGAAACCTCAGAGAAATACATTAATTCATTCCTTAGTCACTTTGTATGCAAGATTGAAATTAATTTCCCATTCTATTATCCATCCTAAATTATGCTTGGCTCTGTTGTTCAACAAATTCATTAAAAGTTTAAAAATAAGAAGAAATGGCACAGACTCTAAGATAGTTTTATCCCATTATTAAATTCCCATAAGGAATTATACATCAGATTCATGTCATTATAACAAAAAACCTGAGACTGTTAACTAATAAAGTAAGAAGTTTTATTTAACTAGCAGTTTTGAGGTTCAAATCCAAAATCAGGTGCCCCCATTGATTTGGCCTCTTTTGTAGGCAGCAGTGATACTGACTAGACCACTCCTCAGAGTCAGTGTTTACATAATGACAAGGGAAGCAGAATGAGACCAAGGGACCAGAGTTTCATAATCCCATTTAAGTGCATGGCACCAATGTTTTAAGGACCTCCCCAGTGTCCCAAGTTAAAGTTCCACAATATCTACCATTACTCTTTCCCTAGATGCGAAGTTTCAAAATAAATGATTTGATTGTACCTAAAATCTGAAGCCAGTGTTTCAACAAAGTTCAAAATTCATCTTTTCTGGATCCTTATCTTTCTCAGTAGCAGGCTGAAGAAGGCTTATTCCCAGAGGCAGCTGACCTTCTATGAGCAGCTGCAATATGAAGAGCCTGTGGTTGGAATGGACACAGTTTCTTAGTTTATTCAGGGAATAAGAAGTTTTATTCAATAAGTTTGAAGTTTCTTATTTATCTCACTTTTTCCCCACATTTTTATTAGTGCATTAAATTTGTACATAATGATGGAATGTCTCACTGTTTATAAGAGTAAAAATTGGTTAATAGGAAATATGGAATCATCACAAAACTCTACTGGACATGAATAGGATTTAGATAACATTTCAATTTCAATCCATTAGAGCACAGAGTCTAAGGAAAATTATGTTCCTAGAACATACTATTTGATATCATCTGGAAATGAGAGTGATTCAGTGTTATATAAGTACAAAAGATCCAAATGGAGGAAATATTCTTAGTTTTAGATTTGTCAGGAAACCCTGAGTGGATGTAAACCTGTAAACTCAAATTCCCTTAAGCTTTGGGGAAAACATTTTTCCCAAAAGGATGCTAATATTGGCATTTTACATTTAGTATGTCTGAGGAGAAATCTACCTATATCTCCTGTTTCCTCCTTAAACATGTCATTGGAGAAACAATGCTAATTTTCCTATTAAAAATAAGAGTTCTCTTCTTTGATATGTTCTTAACCTTTATTATCCAATGGCTTCTGTCACTCAAGCAAGGAATTGAGTGTAAACTTTACCTACGGATGTAACTTTAACATGTTTTATTTTTGGACATTTTGAGTCTTGTGTCAAATGAGGCTTGTTTTAAGACCCTTTTACTAATATTCACTGAACCCAGGAAAAAGAGAACCAAAATAAGACCATATGCCATTTCCCCTTCAGAAAGTGGGACCAGGAAGTGTAAGCCTTGAAAGTAGATAAGAGACCACTTGGGTAGGAAATGGCAAAGTTTTGAATATGTCTTGTCTGTAATTCAAAAAGGGTAATTGTATGACCAGGCACAGTGGTGCAAACCTGCAATTCCAGTGCTCAGAAGGCTGAGGCAATTTAACAAGTCCCTGTCTGTAAGTTAAAAATAATAAAATGAAGGAAAGGACTGGGGATGTAGCATAATGGTAAAGCACTCATGGATTCAATCCCTATGAGAGGGTGAAAAAATGATCAAATTTTGAATTATAGTGGAACATGTTATCTGAGTCTGAAAGTACTACTGATTAGAACCTCAGTCTTTTGTTATGTCATGAATTGTGCCTAAGGTCCCTGATTTCTAAGGAAGTCTTTTTCTTTGTAAGCAAATGCAGAGCCAAGTTGAGCACCGGATGGAATTCATATACCTAGAAATTTAAAGATCAAAAGATTGTTTTGCATTATAATGCTTTCATATGTTTTGACAGCTATTTCCCGTAATAACTGCCATTCTGTACACTGGTCTTCTTGAATCACTGTCTTCCAGAGTAACTCACTCTCCTTGTCCATGAGTTGAGGTTTATGAATAATTTTACAAGTTCGACCTGTAGTAAGTTACATCTTAAATTTCCCATAGTGTGACTAAGAACTTTGATGTGACTGTCTAGTGTTTGTTTGCTGGGGCTGGGTAATGGTTTGCTGGGGAAACTTGACTGAAAGCTGCCTGAGGACCCATTTGCCATTTACTTTGCTGAGAGCCGTATGGCAACCACATTACCTGAGGTCTTTCTGAGGTCCCATGCCTTTCTGGAACCTCGAGGCTTTGCAATATGATCCACATAGAGATTCCTGGTTTCTGTGAATTCACTTACTCCAGTGAGCGTGTAGCAAAAGTAACATCGAACTGACAAGGCCCATATCACATGTGACTTAAGACTTTCAGCTATTCACCCAGACAGAAGCAGTAAATGAGCCACCTACATAAAGCAAACCTGGTCATATAACCCCAATTTAAATTAAATTTAAAAGTCCTTAAGAATACACTCAAGTCCAAGGTTTTAACCATTCTATTCATATTTTTTACACTTTTTACATGTATTTTTTTCATTGTCTACATTCTGAGGCATGAAGGTCAATCCAACATCAAAATTTAGGTATTCAGACAGCTAAATAAATATCTTTACTTTTTTTTTTATATTAGTGGTCACACAGTTGAGAAATTGCCAAGTAATTGAAGTTAATGGGGGAAACAAATCACCTTTCTTAGTTTCGATAATATAGATTTATCTACGTAAGAAAGGATTTCATCCTACTAGCTCAAGGATTAGATTATATTTAATATTTTTAATGGTCAGTAATTCTTAAGGGAATGAGAAATAGCAAGTGACCATACTGCACATGCCCAGTTTCTCCCACATGCCCAGTTACCATTCAGGCAGTTTGCCCTCTAGCCCCAAACTTCTATCCCCAGGGACGAGAGTAAGAGAGAAAATAGAAATGTTTTATTAATAAAGATCTTTCCATTCTACAGTGCTCATAAAACTTCAGGATTGGGATGCAACTGTTACTCCCTCAACAGACATTACAAGATGTTACATATCCCAGAAAACCAAACCAAAACAAAGGGGGAGATGACTAGATGCTGAAAATTTGGGAGCAAGATGAGAGTAAGAAGAAGAACACTTGTCACTGAACACAATTTTATAAATATTCAATTTGATAATACATTCTACATTTATTTCCCTGTATGTTAATTTGAAAGAAAGTATTAATTGATGCATTTCACCTAATGTAAAGAGAATCCTGCATTTGTACATTATAGGTGTTTCGGCTGATAAGTGTACTCACCATAGATTTTCGTAAGCAAATCCTTATTTGATTTCCTGTTTTTCTGAAGTTCTTTTATATGAATCTATTACTAGTAAGATTCCTTAACAATGTATGATGGCATTATTTATTTTGGAAACTTTTGACTTGCATGATTAATTTAATTTTGCAATTAAATGTTATATCCGAGTAATATTATTTTGTGTAGCTTTTTCTTAATTTTTAATATAATAAATGTCACATATTAACCTGTCTAACCAAGAACTCTTTGTTAAAAAATTCACATTTTATTTAAAACACTTTTTTTTCTTTTAGAGGTCAACCTTAAAAACAGAGTAATACTGGAATACTTCTTATTCCTTATTAAAGTTACTGTCTCAGTTATTCACATATAAATGAATTTAATATTATTATTAAGTTGTAAAGCGATACATTATTTTTATTTTATTTTCCTTATTGCTGCTCTAGAAGTAAGAAATCCAGTGAGTTAAATAATAATCTAAGGTCTTACAATAAATATGGGGAAATTGCTTAATTTCCCTGAGCTCCATTATATCCCAACTGTAATGGTTTTTTAGCCCATTCCAATTCCACTCCCATATGGACATATTGTTAATAGGCAGACTGTTATAGTGGTAAAGCACTGGAATTTAAAGCAATGGATCTGATTTGAGAGACATTCTCCCAGGGCAAATTCAGTAATACTTCTGATACTCAATTTTGTTATTTTCAAAATAACGTTGTCAATAATGTCATGTCTGTGAAAGAATCAGAGGGAGTATCAAATAAAATGAGATTACACAATGTCCTGTAGAATGCTATCTAATGTTTTAGAATTACTCTTATTTCAAAAAATAGTTTCTGTGCTTCAAAGATAGCACGATGTATGATGTTATATGGTTTGGTGATAGAAATTGTATTTACTTTAGTCATAGTCTCTATTTTTATCAAGTCAAAAGCACTTGAAATACCTATTATGTGCCTTTTATTGATGTTACTATTTACAAGCAATTATTTTTTTCGCTTTTGATTCTGAAATTATCATATTCTTTGTCTTTCTAAGGCTGTTCCTCTGTGCTCTTGATCATCTTTGAGTTGATTAAAGAGTAGGATAGTTTGCTTTGTGTGTGCTTTGTGTGAATAAGTACAATGATAGAGCAAGTAAAGGTATTAAAATTTTGAATCAGAACTAAAGATGTTTTCTTCTGTTTCTGACACTTATAATGGTGGACAACTTGACCTTGACAAATTGTAGCTCTTAAATCCTTAATGAGAACAGATCAGTCACCATCTGGGTCGACAGTAATCATGGGGGCCACTATCACATGTATTCCTAGGCTTTTTCAAATTAAAAGTGAAAAAAGGTAGGTCATGGTGGCATATGCCTCTGATCTCAGATACTCAGAATGCCGAGGAAGGAGGATTGCAATTTTGAGTTCAGCATGATCAAACTAGTGAGATCCTGTCACATAATAAAAAAGAGAAAGAAAGCAAGCAAGAAAGAGAAAGATGGCTGAGAATTTAAGGACTTAGCTCTGAGTAAAAGTGTTTGGCTAGCAAGTACTAACTCCTGGGTTCCATTCCCCACATTGCAAAATGAATAAAAAATAAACAAACAAAAGTTTTTAAAAAGATGTGACTTAGTGGCATTTTATTCTATGTGTTAATTTCCCTTAAGCTTCAGGATTAAGTTTTCTTAAACAATTATTCATATTTAGTGGCAGAAGGAGAGGCAGTATATTTGTGTGAGTAGTTGATCGTTCTTCAAATTTGATTACTTGGTATCTGCATTCTTAGACAGCAAATTATTGTTTTCTTATGCCAAATGTCTGAGAAAAGCAAAGTATTTTTTCCTCTAACAGAAATCATCCTCAATGATCAATCATACTCTCTTACTTTAGTGGAAAATTAATTACATTGAACTTTCTCTATAAAATTTCTCAGATTTTTTTAGCATTCTTGGACAGCACTTTGCTATTGACATGATTCTGTTACATTCTCTGCTCTGCATTTCCAGAATTAAACCTTAGTTTTATTTGTTATTAATCTGCAACACAATCTCTCCATTTTACAATAAAATTTTTGGAAAATATTATTTTTTATGTGTGCCTGTTATATATTTAATTAATTAAGTTTAGTTCTTAATTTCCAGAATTCTTCATATCATGTCTTTATTTAAGATGTATTCCAAAAGACATTCCTCTTTTGAAAACAACTATTTGTTTTTAAATATCAGTTCTTAGCAACAAACAGAGGGATATATTAATATAAAACCTACAAGCAATAGATGACTGTCTCAAATTAAATTTTTTCAGAAGCTACATTAACTGTTAGAATAAACTAAGTTTTCAAATAAGTAGTATCAGAGTTTTATGATTTGATATGAGGTGCCCTGAAAAGTTCATGTGTAAGACAATGCAAGAGTGTTTGGAAGTGAAATGATTAGATCATGTAAACTGTGACCTAATAAGTGGATTACTCCACCTGAATGGATTAACATGGTGGTAGCTACAGTCAGGTAAGGCATGGCTGGAGGAAGAAGGTCCTGGGGGACACGAGTTTGGGGTAAATATTTTGTGCTTGGTAAGTGAAGCTCGCTCTGCTTTCTGGCTGGGTTGAACTGGGCAGCTTTTCTCTACCATGCCCTTCTTCTATGATGTTTGACTCATCTTGAATGCAGAGCAATGGAATTGGCTCACTATGGACTGAACCTCTGAAATCCTGAGCCAAAGTAAACTTTTCCTTCTTTAAGTTTTTCTTCTACAGTATTTTGGTTACAGTCATGAAATAATGACTAACATACAAAGTAATATACTTATACCCTTTTCCAAAGTCATAAAACATTATTTCCATGCCCCAAAGAATGTATTGCAACCTTCAGTTTAATGTATCAAATCATGATTTCTGTGAAATATGCTATACAATGTAAATATTCTATTTTCATCTATTTATGTAATTAAAAGTATGATTCTCTGAAATAAAAGTAAAACAATGAGAAGCTACCCAAATATGTTTATTATTGCATGCTAACATTTTGGACCACCAATGTGAATTAGCACAGTGATTTTTTTCTTGATAAGCATTATAAAATTTTGAACATTGGAATTAATATTTCTAAAAATCAAGAAATATGGTTGAACTCAGGGAAACGTACATTTCTGATATAGTATAAAATAAGCCTTGAAAATACATGTTCATCCTCACTCATCTTGTCAATTCTAGATGGTTCCACATCTTCTCCAAATCATAGTTTGAAAAACAATTTGTTATTTAAAAATGTCAAAGAGGAGTCATGGATCTTGCTTTTACCACACTTATAATTATGATGTAGGGGTGCAATATGATGTTAAAAGTGCAAATAGAAAAATATTAAATCACTGGGAAGTTCAGAGAAAAGATATTATTTAAAAGTTGCTTCTCTTGATACAGTAATTGTACCACATTTCTTACATTTCGTGATTTGGTATTCCATAATCCTAAAAGGTTAATTCAAGAGTATTCTGAGCATAAAACAAAGCCCTATTGTACCAGTGTTTTCCAGTGTTTTTGGTTTTTTTTTTTTTGATGAAATTTCTATTCACGTATTATGTTCCTTTACTCAACATCTAGGCTTACAATAATCAATACTTGAACCTCTGTGTAACTAAAGGATCTAAGCTTTTTTTAAATTTTTTTTCAAATTTTTATTGGTGCATTATAGTTATACATAACAGTGGGATTGTTGTTACATATTTGTACATGCACACAATATAGCACATGCAATTTTTTATTAAGGAGTTCAATTGTTGTACAATCAAAAATGTGTATAAAGTAACAATGTATTGCTCTTAAATCAGTTACCCCCACATTGCCCATACCCCAGTCTCTTAATTCTTCTATATTTTGCTCCTATGCATATGTATGTGAATTATTCATATATATATGAATTAAATGATTGCATAAGTATTATGTGGATTGTTGGGGAATGGTAAAGAGTACGCTACATTGTGAATTGTCTCCTCAGATCCCTCCTTATCCTCCCTCCCTCTCACTTCCCCCTCCTCTCTCCCTTCCTCCTGCCCCCTACATTTCTGTGGTTCCTTTAACTTGTGTATCCTACACCTTTGGTAAGTCTAATACATGAGTTTGACTACCTTTCACCCAAGCCTGGGTTTTGCTCCAGGCTCCACAAATGAAGGAAAACATTTTACCCTTGCCTCTCTGTGTTTGGCTGAGTTTGCTCAGCATTTCTTCTATTGCCATCCATTTACCTTCAAAGGCCACAATATCATTTTTCTAATAGCTGAGTAGAACTCCATTGTATATATGTACCAGAGCTTTTGGATTCATTCATCCAGTGAGGGACATTTGGTTGTACCATAATTTGACTACTGTAAATAGACCTGTTATGAATATAGATTATGATCTTTCCTTTCTTGACCAATTACTGTAGTTACCATTCAAAAAACTACCAGTGTCCTGCAGGCTTTAGATCATGCAGATGTTTGTTTCCTATTGCACTGAATCAATTGAGTGCTATTGGGGTTGCATTGTGAGGAAAATTTATACTAATTGAACATACATTTAGTTCACATATTAACACATTAAAGGGTATCATTCAGATATTCCCAGCCTATTTTAAATATTAGAAAATTAAAACTGAGAGTTGGAAGTTGATATAATAATACAGCTAATATGGTATCAGTCTAAGAATAAATTTAGTTCTAAACTTCCTGTTACTTTTCTAATAAAAAGAGATCTCAAATAGAGATTCTTTGATGTCCCCACTTCCGCCCCATGCTTTACATTTTTGACACTGGTGTCATTTCCTGGTTTCCAGTACCCTTAAAAGTATCTGAGGTCATGCAACAGTAACCTAAACAATTTATTTGCTAACATCCATACCTTTCCACATAATTGACAGATTTTGTTTTTATTTTGATGATACCATTATGTCCTTTTCCAGGTCAAATGATTTTTAAGGTTTTTCATTGTTGGAAGAAAAATGCCCCCCAAAATTTTTTGATTAATAAAGTAAGGATCTCCTGAATGAGCTTTTCCTTCTTGGTTTTCTTCCACTGCCCAAAGGCAATCAAGCCATGACCACATGTGTCTTGAATATTACAGTTGCCTTTTATCATTTGGAAGTTTACATCTAAGTGTCACACATCAGATACATCCAAGTAAAATGAAGGGCTGGGAAGATTCTGGTTTACATATTTATTTATTTATCTATTTTACACAAGGCAGACAGTGAAAAAAATCTCTAATACCATCTTTAATGGAAATTTAGTAGTTTAGATTGCCTATAAATATGTGTTTTGATTGATATCATATTGTCCTTGGTGATATTTTATTCTTTCTTTGCTCTTTATTATTGAATGTATTGCAATGTGTTATGTCAAGGAAATGATGCTTGAGCTATAAAAAATATAACCAAGTGATGCCACTCAGAAGGAAGCTTATAAATTTTAATGGATGACCTTTCAAAAGCTGTCAATAGAAAAACTTTTAGGCAATAAATCTAGCCATTCATTCTATGTCTATCTATAGGTCCATCTAGAGACAATATAAAATTTGGCAATTTTACTTTCATAAAAAAGAACATATTAATGATGCTAAACACTGCTATTATTACAAAGTTTTACAATGTCACTGTATCACATATTTAATGTATGTATACCCCAAATGTATAGATGCACATAAAGTTATGTATGTTTATACAAGAAAAATGTATCCTAAGTAATGTGGTTGTCAGAATGCTCAAGGCCTGCTTTTCAAATTATATGTAATATTATAAAGCAAGGGGGGAACCCTGTCATTTTAGCTATGGAGTTCAAGCATGCTAATGAGTACATATTCTGGCATAAATGTGGTTAGAAATGTACTGTGTCAAAGAGATTGATCTCCATAATAGTTAATGAATTTGAAATGAAGAATAGAAGATACACTATCATAGATCCAATTTTATTGCTTGGAATTATATTGCCCTTGGCAAAGCAGCTTGTTTATCGCTGCTCATTATAACAGATACAGTATTGTAAAATACTTTCATCTAGAAATAAAGGTTATCAAAGATCATAACACAATGCAAGCATGAGGAGTTTTCACAACAGTTCAGCATGCTTTTATTACTGACTGTAATACAGCAATGCATGTAGTATGAGTATTAGCATTATAATTATATTACCTACACCTTACCTGTAGTTTTAGTGTCAAAAGAGATTATATTTAGTCAAGCTTGGATAATGGTGCAACTAAAAACAGTATTGAAAAATCAAAACTGAATGCACAGCAAATACTTAAGAACACATAGGACAGATTTATTATTCATATTGAATCAATTGTTCCATAGTACCAATAAATAGAAAACACAAAACAACATGAAAATCTAAGGAATACTACTACTATTTAAACCTCAAATTGTCAGAAATCATCTTAGCCTCAACAATGTTGGGCAAGAAGTAGGGGAAATTATTAAATACATTTATAAAATTATAATATGTTCTTAGGAATTTTAAATTTTAAAATTGTTTTTTCTTCTGTGCAGAGATATTCAACATGTAGCAATTGCATTATACCAGTTATATTGAAGCTATACTAAGCAAAGTTTAAAATATTAAAATATTGTAAGACGATTTGGCTGTGCTCTAGGCATTTTTAATTGCATGTTGTTTGAAGGAAGCAGTGTTTGCTCATTTCACTGAGAAAGGTGATTCTGTGTTCATATTAAAAGGCCATTCTACTTTACAAAATATATATGTAGGCAATAAAAAGAAAAATGTAAATATTTTACCAAAACCATTGAGGGACAATTATTTAACAATAAATACATGCTTCTGTTCTCAAAAACAAGCTATTAAAATTTTGTAAGGTTTTAGAAACTGCTTCAGAAATAGCATTGAGAGTTTTTTAAAATTCATTTTGTCATCATGTACTTAAGAAAAAAAATACTTCACTATCATTCTTAATAGAATATTTCCTAATACTTCACTAAAATATCTATGAAAATAAAGAAAAGTATGTATACAAATTGGTTTTAAATGAATGAATAAATAATTATTTTATTAAAAGATGTTGACTGAATTATAACAAGTAAGTTAATGATTGAAGAAGAAAAGGAAATGCTTAGATGTGGAACCAAACATGCTTAACCATGGGTAGCATTAATGATAATGGATTTTATAACATATGATTCCCTTTATACATCCATTTCAGAACCTCAAATAAAATATAGGTTGGATCTATTAAGCAAAGATATAATTTATAATATTTTCATAAATTCAATATTGAAATTATCATAATGTTCATTGATTCTGAGTGTCATATTTCATTAGGGAAAATATGTGTTAAATGTTATTGATTTAATTTGTGCTACCCAGTCATACTTGGACTGGTAAAGGCAATTTGATCACTTCTCATCCAGAATGTGTGAGTGATGATATAGTTTAAAAAATACAGACTGTTTGCAGTTTTCATTTTCTAAGAATCACGACTCATATAAAAAGATGTCATTAAAGAAAACAGGTCTATGGAAGAAAAATAAAAGTTTCCACCATGCTGTTGACTTTAGAAGAGGCATATTTGTTTGTTTGATTTTAATTTATTATTGTTAAGGAATTGAGTTATTGTACAATCATAAATGCATATAAAGTAACGATATGATATGCATTATTCTTGAAACAGAAATACTGCCTAGATCCCTCCCTGTTCTTCTTCCCTCTCCTCTCCAGCCACTCCTCTCCCTTCCCTCCCTCTACATATCTATGATTGCCCTAGATTATATGTTGCTTCGAATTTTTGGGGTCTAATACACTAGATTGACTACCTTTCACACAGGCCTGGCTTTAGCCCCAGCCTCTACAAATGAGAGAAATCATTCAACCCTTCACTCTGTGGGTTTGGATATCTTTGCTCAGCATTATTTCTTCCATCACCATCCATTCACCTTCAAAAGCTGCAATTTTGTTGTTTCTAATTGCTGAGCAGAACTGTTGTATATATATATATATATATATATATATATATATATATATATACACACACACACACAGTATATACACAGTTTTAGGATCCATTCATCCAGTGATGGGCATCTGAGTTGGTTCCATATTTTAGCTATTATATATTGAACTGCTATGAACATTGATTTTGTTGTGCTACTCTAATGTGCTGATCCTTCCTCATCTGGGAAAATATTGAGATGGAGGATAGCTGGATTGTATCGTGAGTCCATTCCCTAGTTTTTTCGAGGATTCTCCACACCACTTTCCAGGGCACCTGTACCAGTTTGCAGTTCCACCAACAGTGTGCAAATGTAGCGAAGCAGAAGGGACTTCCCATGTGCTTGCTAGTCATGCTGCTAAATGTTGTATGTGACTTTTCCAAATTGATATTAATTGTTATGTGATTTTCACTATCATTTTTATATTCAAATTAGGCCCTTTTGGTCCTCATTTGGTAGAAATGAGGGTCATCTAGCATATTTGAATATATGTGCATTATTGGATTTCTCTCATATATTATACACTGTGTAGTGTTTATTTCAGGCATTGTGGGCAGAAACAAACTATCTAAAAGTTCTGAACCAGAGTGTTTAGTCCCAGTCAAGATGAATCATTTATAGCTTGTCTTTACATGAAGAGAAAAGTGCAGTTATTTAGTAAGATTAATTGACATTAGCAATCTCTTGAAAGATATTGACTAAAATATAACTTTCTTCTCATTAAAATAGCCTTCTTGCCACATTTATTCAAGTAAGTGAGCCATTTTTTCAGTTTTCTTTGCCAGGAGGACATGTAGAGTGATGTGCTTTTTAGAACATGCTAGCTTTAATCTCAGCAATTGGAAATTGGTCAGGAAATTATTGTAACTTGCAATGTGCCACTTTGCTAAATCATGTGCCCCAGTATAATTTTTACCCCTTATTTGAATTAGCTATATAATTCATTATATAGTCCACAATGTCAAGATGTTATTTTATGTTTCCTGTTTTTATTTCTTTACCTAATAGTGGGTATGGTGAATGCATAGCTAAATGTAAAAGTGTATGTTATATTATTTTAATTAATTGAATAGAAGCTGACTGGTCTTCAATTGAAATAGACCAATGAAAAATTTTCCTTTCTTGTCCCAGTATTGTATTTCCTTTTAACCTACAGCTTTGTTTGTTCAATTGCGTTGCAGATCAATGTTTATGTGATCTGGCTTATACCTACTTGAAATGGAGTGTAAACTTCATGGATATAAGCTGTGTCAGAATCAATCGTACGGAGTGAATCTTAAATTGTTGAAAGAAAGCATAAAAGTTTTTCCTTGGTAATCTTAAAAACTTCTAATTTTGACCATTAATAAATGTTACAAAATGAAAACCAAATCAACTAAATTGTTCCTTATATTTTAAAGTATATAATTTATAATAATGATACAAAAAACAGTTTAAATTTTGATATTTTTGTGGTCTTCTTATTTCAGGCACAAGGAGCTTTTGGGTACTCATACATTTCATCAGATGCTCTAATGATAGGAACATGACCTGAAGTCCTCATTAAACTACTGATATGAGTCTCATGAGGCCTTGAGCCTTTTCACAGGATGAGCAGACGCTTCCATTTTCCTGTTGTATTAACTTATTGATCATTCTGAAATGCTGTTTTATGTTTCTGATAATATTGCTAATGCTTTGCCACTCCTAATAATCTGATGCTAGCAGTCACTTTAATGTTTATATTTGCACAGCATTCTTTTATCACCATGCTGCTTTCAGCCTCTCCATGTCTTTGTGTTAAATATTTCAATAGTAACTACATATGGATGGTTGCTTTTCTTTTAATACAGTCTGACATATTTTAATTTGGGTGTTTAGTTAGTCTGTAATTAGACCTTAGTCAACTTGGTCCGTTTGATGCCTTTTTCTTTAGACTTCTTTCAACTTGATTGTAGGTCCTCTTTTCCTAATTATGCACATGTAATGTATTCATTGTTGTCACTGCTTCATTCAATTAGAAATTGCATATGATACTCAGTAGATTTTTTCAATTCTGCTTCTTTTTAAAGACAATTTAATTTTTTCCCTTTGCACACTGTTAAAAAATTTCTGATCACTTTCAAATTATGAAGTCATGATTTGACACTTTGCTAGAACTAACCTATTTTACTTTTACTTATAGATGTAGAATAATTTCTCAGTCCTAGAACAGATTCTTAGTTCAAACGTATAAACCTTTTGGAAATTCTATGAAATACAGAAGATTTTGAAAGTCTCTGTGTCTCAGAGACCTACAAATGTCTGAGCAATAGCTGAAATGCATACTGAGCATTTTTAGCTGTCTGTCTGCTTCTTTCTATTCTTCCTCTGGGTACCTTGGCCTTTTCTCCTACTCATGTCTAGATCAGAAGTCTGCTATGCATTTGGGTGAGCTTCATGAAGATTTAAGGCTTACATACTGAGGCTTTCTCCCTTCTGGAATTTACCCTTTGGTTTTTGCTTGGAAGCCCTAAACTTCATTCGCTGATGTCACAAAGTTATAGGACATTGGCTTTCTTTCTAAATTCAAACACTCTGCTCTGCATAGACCAGGAACGGCCTTGCAGAGAAGCTGAATTTATCTCTGTGACATCTACTTTATGAGTCAAACCCCCAGTCATATCTACATCTGTTTTGTCAACTTTTGAGTACCTTCAAGTAGTTTCTTTTATTTTTTTTAAGAGAGAGAGGGACAGTGAGAGAAGAAACAGAGAATCAATTTTAGTTTGTTCTTCATGTGATTTTCATTGCTCCAACACTTTGTTGTGTATGTGGTGCTGGGGTTTGAACCTGCATCCTCACTCATGCCACACAAGAGTTGCAATCCCTGAGATACTACTCCAGCCCCAAGTGATGGCTTTTATTTCATAAAATTTTTGTCTAGTATTTATACTTTTTAATGTAAGAGGATTACTCCAAAGAAGCTGTTTCAAAATCAATGGAATTAGTTTTACACATGTATGTTTAAGATGTTTTTATAATGAAAAATATACATGCTCATTATTTACAATAATTGCATAAGTTTGCATTCAAAATAAATACATTTAATCAAAAATGTCAATTCAAAAATCATCATGCATGCAAATTCAGATAGATGAAGGAAAGTATATAAAAATCATTAACATAAATACAAAAACCCAAAATAGTGTTAATGTTATAGAAAACAGTTGAATATATGACAAATAATCTGGTGAAATAATAAACAGAAAATTTTAAAAACTTCACATGCATAATTTATAATGTTTGACCTCATAAAATTTAAAAGTTTATTGTAATAGAACTAAACAATTCAAAATGCTTCTTTTAAATATATGTTAATTTTTAATAGACTGAGTGTTATAAAACTGGGCTGAAAAGTAAGGTTTGTAATATCATGCAATAAGACAATATCTCAGACCTCTAGATTTTTGTCAATATATATGCAAAATGATCATCTTAATCTGAGTTTATTATATGACAGCTGTGTGCTAAGTTAAACATTTAAGAAATATTTTAATATTGGTATTATTGGAAATATTCTATAATCTAATGAAGAATCTTGTCAGAAATTTTTCAAATAAAATGATAATAGCAAGACCTATTAATAGGACTATTTCGAAGATTAAAACATGAAATATATGTAAAACCATTAGAATTACTTTGCATTAGTCAAGCCCAATAGCCTTCCAAAGTTATTAGTATTGTGGGAGAGGTATGGCATGTTATGAGAGTTATACCTCGGAGTGAAAAATCTGGGGTAAATACTAAATTGCAAAGTGGTGATAAGTTTTCCAGGTGTTGATGACTACATGGACAAGGTAGTGCTGTTGAGAATGGAAGAGAGAAATTCATATTAAAGTTCTGGTGACTATTAAATATGGCAGATGAGGGAAGAAGGTAGTTATCCCATATCCTATGGTTTGTAACTGAACATGTAATGGTAGTATATAAAGGTTAGGCAATGAATAATGAAATATGGTTTATAATCAACTGAAATTATTGCTAATTAAAAAGTACAAAATATATAAAACATTAATTGAAGAGGTGAAGAGTTTCAATTTTGAGAAATGTTTATATAGGAAGAGAATTCGAGAAATGTATACATACATTTTAGAAATAATCAAGACATAACAATAGAAGAGGATATATACAGAAAGAAAATGACAAACCAAGAATTAAGGCAGAGAGAGCGTAAAGAAGAAATTTGAGAAAACTTCAAAATTCACGAGAAATTGTAGGGCCTGGAACACTGGCTTTGGAGTGCTTGCCTGGCATACTGGATTCAAACCCCAGCACCACAAACACAATTAAGTGTCAGAGAAACAAATGCCAGATGGAAAAACAAATTTAAAAAGAAAGCAATTGTAAAAATAAAAGAAAACCCAAGAAAGAAAAATACAAAATTGATTCTGAAGTGAATACTCATGGTCGATGCTAGATTTTAATGTATCACATTACAATTTTTGCAATAATGGTTAGCTGTTTAATTATTTCTTTTTGGGGCTGGAGCAGTGGCTCAGTGGTTTCAGCGCTTGCCTGTCAAGCACGAGGACCTGGGTTCAAACCCCAGCACCACGTACACAGCTAAGTGTTGGAGCAACTTAAGGCCATGTGAAAAACTAAAGTTGTTTCTCTCTTTCTCTGTCTCTCTCACTGTCCCTCTTTCTTTAAAAAAAATTATTTCTTTTTGCTTTTTAAAATTAATTTATATTTTATTGATGCATTATAATTACAAATGAGAGTTGGATCCATATATGCACCTAAAATAATTTGATTAATCTGAATCCTTAGTACTTTTCCTTTTACTTCCCTTTCTTCCCCCATTCTACTTTACTGATTATTACTGTTATTATTATTATTAATGATGTACATATATATATATCACATATCTATGTGATTAATTGTGGTGTATTCCTGATGGACTTAACATAATTTGGTAGATTTTATAATGCAATGCTTCCTCTTGCCCTCCCCTTCTCCTTCTTCTCTATTCCCTTCCTCTACTCTATTGGTCTCCCTTTTATTTTTGTAAGAACTCCCCTTTTCATTCATTTATTCTCTCTCTCTCTCTCTCTCTCTCTCTCTTGTTTCCACATATGAGAGGAAATGTTCAAACTTCAACTTTCTGAATATGGCTTATTTTACTTAGCATTATATCTGGTTCCATCCATTTACCCATAAGTGACATAATTTTATCCCTTTTGATGGCTGAGTAGAACTCCACTGTGTTTATATACCACATTTTTTTACACATTTACCTGTTAATGGGCACCTAGGATTGCAAATTATTACAACTTTGGAAAGCAGTATGGACTTTCCTTGAAATACTAGAAATGGAACCACCTTATGACCCAGCTATTCCATGCCTTGGTGTTATTCAAAAGACCCCAAATCAGCATAATACAATGATACATGCATATCAATATTTATAGCAGCAAAATTCACATTTACTCATACTGTTTCACACTAATATATGTGTGTGTGTGTGTGTGTGTTTGTATGTGTGTCTGTGTGTATGTGTGTATCCCTGTAAATATCCTAAAAATTATAGTAAAATGAATTCATATCAAGTCTATTTGGGGATTATTGTTTCAGTGAAAATCAATATCCCTATAATAGTCAAATTAAATCAAATAAAAGCCTGAATTTGGGTTTTATCCATAACTTCATGATTCCATCATAGAGGTTTACATGTTTAGGATTGTGCTTATAAATACAAAATTATCTACTCATAGGACAATGTCAGGTCTGTAATATAGCTGTGTAGAGATAAAATTGGGTTAATAAATGATTCTAGATTATGGATCATAGCATCTGATAAGCAAATTCTACAGCATAGGGTTAAGTGAAATAGAAATAGACAAAGTGCACACATGCACATAGATAGTGACTATGATTGAAAATTTACACTAAATGTGTAGCTGAACGAATTAAGCTTCTTTAATGTTTTAATGACAGTTTTGCCATTGGAAGGGCACAGTTTATGTTATGTTGTTGGTAAAGACTATATAATTTTCTAAATAATAACTAATTAATGAAAGCCAATTTATTGTAAATCCTAAGCAAGATAAGGCAGATATATTTTTCAGTGATAATGGAGTATTGCTCTGCTATAATTAAGATTTTTGATACGAGATAAAATGCAGACACTCCCCTGCCATTATTAATGTTCTTTTCATTTTCTAATGCTTACTATGCATTATTCATATGGGAAATTAGAGTGAATAGCACAAATGGACATTTTAGCAGCAGCCAAAAATGAGGACTTGTGACTTACAATGCAATAGCTATTCTGATACTATAATCCATTTACCCTAAGGAGCCAAAGAATAGCCTTAATACTGTGTATTTAAGCCACTTTGTTTATAGTTTTACAAATATTTAAGAAGCTAACCATTTTTCCATTTATTACCACAAAAAAGAACATTGATAATTAATGATTCTAGTTCAACATGGGGAGGCTGATAAGTACTATTAGGATGGAATGGATTAAAGGACTTAAGCAGAGTGTTTTATGCTCACATGAAAGGCAGTGTTATGTGCTTTTTTTCATGCTCTCTGTGGGTTTACTGTGGAGGACATTTAACAACCTAACATCTTTTATGAAATAAGAAGAGGTATAAATACATAAAATCAACAAATATTCATTATTGTACAAATATTTTTTGTCATGTTTAATTAGGAAAATGAAAATTATGTACAATGAAACATAAGCCAATTAGCAGAGATTTCCAATTATGGATTCTTTCCCGATTTGCCAGTGTCATTAGATTTTCGTTATATTTCTTCCTTTTTTTTTCCTTTTTTTTTTTTTTTTCTTCTTGTAGTTGCTGTCTGGGAACAACAGCACTAAAAATGGCAACTTGGTGGCTGGAGCAGTGGCTTGGCAGTTACAGTGCTTGCCTGGCATGTGCAAGTAGGAGAGTTAAAATCTCAGCACCAAGTACGCAACAGAGTCTCAGAGCAACAAAAGTCATGTGAAAAACTAAATAAAATCTCTCTCTCTCTCTCTCTCACACTGTCCCTCTCTCTTTAAAAAAAAATGTCAACTTCATATATATAAATAAATAAAGCAGGGGCTGGAGCGGTGGCTCTGTGGTGATGGCACTTGCCCGGCATGTGTGAGTACACGGATTCAAACCCCGGCACCCACATATATAACTAAGTGTCAAAGCAATGAAAGCCATGTGAAAAACTCAAGAAAAATTGATTCCCTTTCTCTCTCTCTCTCTCTCTCACTCTCTCTCTCTCACTGTCCTTCCCTCTCAAAAAAATAAAAATAAATAAAGCAAACACATTGAAAATACACATAGTGGGGGGAAAACTTTTTAAGGGACTTACCAAGGGAAAACACAAATATATATCAATAATTAAGGAGGCTATGAGTGGAATATTTTGATGTGTATACTAACTTTGAGGCTTCATTGTCTCTAACTCCTAGTTTAGTGTCAAAATATTTATTTGTATCTTTCTAAAGTTATGGATTTCCTGGGAAAACCTCCAAGTTGCCAGTAAGTTGGATTCTGTCTTAATGCATTGTTCTGAGCACTCTAGTTTTATAAAAAATGTTACCCTTTCATTTGACATATTAAAATATCATCTAAAAGAAATCTTCAGCAAGGGTAGCTTAACTGGAGATAACCTAAACACCAAGTGCATCAAATCTTCACATTGAAAGGTGAGATGTCCCAGTGTTCCTGAAATGCCTAAAATTCTATGCTGATTATCATGAACTGGGCAAGCCAAATATATTTCAGATTCCTCATTTTCCCCATGAATTTGTGTGTTTGAAGTGATTCAAGTATATATTGTGAATGTGATTATTCCCAATGTGTGTGTGTGTGTGTGTGTGTGTGTATGTGTACTAAACACTGCTATTCCTTTTTATTCATCTAGCTTGCCCTCTGTAGCTAACCCACCTCCTGAAAGACACTTACATTTCTCTAATGTTTAAGTCTCCTTACTAATTTTGGCAATATTGTGCAAGTTTATTTTCTTTACTCACATATGACAAAAACTCATTAACTATCTTGAATTCTATAAAGGAAGTTGGAACCTAGTGTGGCCAATGGAATGCCATCACTGATTCTTGCTTGTTCTGTTCAGCTATCGGCAATTTTTAGATTTAACAGCTTCAAATCTGCATTCTAAGTTTTTTACTTATACAAGAGGTAATGCCTATTTTTAGAATACTATTGATGATTATAACAGCAGAAAAATCATAATCATGCATTTAAGATAATGTTTTGACTTAAGACAAAAGAAATACTTTTGATCACATATGTTTTATAATGTTCTTGTCATGTGGAAATCTGAATATTTAATATTTTGATGTTTTTAATATTTTTCAAAATATTATGTTAGTATTTGATGTCTATATTCATGACTGTACACATAGAAAGCATTTGGACAGAGAAGAAACTGCAAAGAAAAGTATTTAATTATTTCTTTAAAAGAGAGAGAGGGACAGTCAGAGAGAGAGAGAGAAATAGAGAAGCAATTTTTATTTAGTTTTTCATGTGACTTTCATTCCTGACATTTCTTTGTATATGTAGTGCTGGGGTTTGAACTAGAGTACTCGTGCATACAAGGCAAGTGCCATAACCACCTAGCCACCGCATCAGCCCTGTAAAGAAAATTATGACAAATAAAATTTAAGAAACATTTAGTGACATTACATTTAACTATATTTCAAACTTATTTTTTATTATGAAATAAAAACTGTTGATTCATTTGATTAGAGGGTTTTAAGATTTTGTCAAATTCCTGGGATAAGTTTAAAAAGCTAGTAAGCATTTATAAAATAAATAAAGAGTTTAAATTATTTTGGAATACATATCTGTGTCTGATGCATTCAATTTGAATCTTAGATTTTACATCCGAATTCTTGACTTTTGATGAAAGTAGACTTAGGATCTTTCCTGAATAGCTAATAGAGTAGGGGAAGAGATAAATGTTAAGTATCAAATGATATTCTTTCAGGGTGTATCTGAGATCAGATTCTAAATAATAAATCCTGTGGTTAATGTGTTGTCCAATAACAGTCTCTGGGCAATTTCAAGACCCAATTAATAGTATTTTTGATGAATCACTTAGAATATACATATTGTTTCAGAACTAAAATTAAAGTATTCCATAAAAGTCTCAAACTATTACTTAATAATCCCTAATAATTTAGTAAATAAAATTTCAATTTATAGTTCAGTTAATTATAAAAAGCATATTTTATTGAAGTTCTTTTGACTCTTCTCTGTGTACTAGTTATACTCTAAGATAGAAATCCATATGAAAATCAGACAGAAACATTTCCACAAACAACTGTTCTGAAAAAAATGTATGATGTAGTAAACTTTTAACTGAAGGTGACACAAACCTTGCTGAAGTAAAAAGATGAATCTTTTGGACCAGCTGTTTACATTGGGATGAAATTCATTAGGAAAATTAAAAAAGGAAATAGAGAAACAGTAGTTATCAACAAATAACCCCCAAATTTGGGTAAAGAATGAATGAACAATCCAAACAGAGCTGAAAGGGAGCAACTAGCAATTGAACAAAAATCAACAGTTTATTTTGTCATAAATTTAAAAGAGGATTTTTTTCTTTTTTTTTTTTTGCAGAATAGAGTCAACTTTGGTAAATATTGCTGAGAGGTCAGCTACGGGCATCTAGAAAACAAAAACAAAGAAGTAGAAATTGGAGGCTAGACCATGGCAAGGCTGTTGCAGTGCCTGTCCTGCATGTGCTAGGGTGAGAGTTCAAACCCCAGCACCACAACGAAGTCTCGGAGCAACAAAGAGCTCATGAAAAAAAAAAAAAACTAGATAAAAACTGTTTCTCTCTCTCTATGTCTCTCTCTCACTGTCCTTCTCTCTTTGAAAAAAAAAAGGAAGTAGAAATTGACAAAAGATTGGGAGATTAGAAAATAAATGGGCAATCCATAACTCTCTCTCTTTCTCTTTCTCTCCCCTCCACAGACTTCTCCATCCATTGTCATGTCATTATTTGAGTTTATTCCTTTCTGAATTTCAAATGTTTAACTACAACATGGTTTCTTCCTTGATAAGAGCCATATGTATACATCTTTTACTTGAGACTGAAGTTTTTCTGTTGTTGTGTGTAGTTATGGATTTTGTTTTCTTACTTTGGTTCAGGAATTGCCTTCTCATTGAGTTGTTCAACTTTTACATACATGTTTCCTTGTAGTTTTTTTGTAAGACTCATGTTCTAATTTTTTCTACTGTTTAAGACACTATCTTAGTACGACTTATTTCTCTTCATGAAAGATGAAATAGATTAATTTTTTATTCTCATACCTATCCTTCAAACTTCCTTTCTAAATCTTTGTTAATTATTCTTTTACTATCTTTAGTACTTTTTATAATCATTTTCAAAACTATTAAAAGGTGGTCTTGTTTATTAATTTTACATGTTTTTATGTCTTAAATTCTCAGCAAAAAATGTGAAAAAGCATGCAATTACATGTTATCTCCATTGTTTTTATGATTTCTTTGTTGTATTATTAAATTTAATTCTTGAAGTTATAAGATTTATCTTTATTACCATAGTTTTCATAGTTGATTACTCTTGGTCCTACATGTTATAGTTTAAATGACTGTAGCAGTTATTTTTCTACAGCTTAGAAACAATTTCTTTCATAATTAGCAGGACTTCAGAATCTTTAAATACAAGCACAAAGGGTTAAGAGAGGTAAGAAACGATAACTAATGTAGAAATACTGCCTTCAGTAACAGAAAAGACAAATCTTTAAAATATAGAAATGAAGGAATAAAGGAGTAAAATAGAGGCAATCTTTAGACTGATGATAAAAGTTTGAAGGTGAGCTCATCTAGTGCTTTTTAATTGTGAAAATGATATAATTATATGATGATATTTGAGGGCTCAGAATTTGAAAATTAATGGAATATGTAAAAAGGAGAATTAACATTATGAAATGTTGTGCACTAACTGAATATATATTTCTTTAAAGAAAACAAAATAAATAAATTATCAAATTGTCAACAAGTACATGAAAAGATGTTCAAAATCATTTATCATGAGGATAAGTAAAATAAAAACTATGAAATAACACTTCACATACATTAGGTTGACTATAATGGGTAAAAAAAATGAGGGAGAGATACCTAGAGGTTACCAGGATGTGGATAAAGTAAAACTCCTTTTATTCTATAATTGGAGATGTAGATGTGGTAGATTGTTTCTGAAATTATGAAAACAGTATGGAAATTCATAAAGAAATTAAAATCAGACTACTGTACCAACCCCTCTTCGGTGTATACAAAGCAAGTATAATCACCACCTCATAAATATATCCACATTCTCATGTAATTATATAGCATTATCCATAATAGTCAAAATATAGGAAAATCTAAAGGTCTGTTAATGGATAAATAAACAAATAAAATATGGTATATACATACAATAGGATATTTTTCTGCCTTTAAAAAGAGTTGCAATTTGCCACAAAGTGAATGAATCTGGATAGCATTAGGCTAAGTGAAATTGCCCAGATACTCAAAGATGAACATTGCATGATCTCATTCTATGTGAAATACATAAAAAAAAAACCTTGAGATTAAAAACCTTCAAATTGGGCAGAAATAGAGAATAAAACTTGTTTATCAGGACAGGGTAGGAGAAGAATATGGAGAAGTAATCAAAGGATACAAAGTATCTGATATATAGGTTCTAGATATGGAGGTCTAATTAATATCCTGTGTTGTATTTGGGAATTTTGCTAGATTAGTCAAATGTAACTTTTCTCTCCTACTCCCATACACAATTTATAATTATGTGAGAAGATGCATATGTTAATTTGCTTCACAATAGTAATCATTTTACTATGTATGTACACACATATATATATTCCATAATAACATGCTATATATTTTAAATACATGTAATAAAATTTTATATAATTTTTATTTTATAAATATGGTCTTACAACTAGGAGGGGTTCATCATCAAACACTCA
>PVKS010006906.1:0-76049 GCA_004027875.1 Aplodontia rufa | reverse complement strand
TGGAATGTAAGTCACATTTGGAACAATCATTTTCTTTTCTTTACCATCTCACCCAAGCCCAGGACGGCCTTGCCTTTCCTAGCAAAAAAAGGCCGATTAAGAACATCTTTTTTTTTTTAACAGAGAGTTTTTTTTCTTCCAGGAGAGAGGGAGAGAGAGAGAGAGAGAGAGGAAGAGAGAGAGAGAGAGAGAATCAATTTTATCTAGTTTTTCATGAGGCTTTTGTTACTCTGACACTTCATTGTGTATATGGTGCTGGGGTTTGAACCTGGGTCCT
The DNA here is from genome assembly GCA_004027875.1 of Aplodontia rufa. Taxonomy (NCBI): domain Eukaryota; kingdom Metazoa; phylum Chordata; class Mammalia; order Rodentia; family Aplodontiidae; genus Aplodontia; species Aplodontia rufa. The sequence goes on along the minus strand of PVKS010006906.1, from coordinate 75,772 downwards.
TGGGTATGCTAGGCAACTGCCCAAACTGCTGAGCCACTGCTCCAACCCCAATTAAAAATATCTTGATGGGGCTGGAGCAGTTGCTCAGAGGTTGGAGTGCTTGCCTGGCATGCACGAGGACCTGGGTTCAAACCCAATCACCACATACATAATTAAGTGTTAGAGAAACAAAGGCCAGATGAAAAAAATAAATGAAACTGATGCTCTCTTTTCTCTTTTTTTAAAAAAGAGAACATCTTAATGTTTTCTGTTTTAAAAAATTAAGTTTTTTTTCTTTGTTTTTAAGCTACTCTGGATAAGAATTCTATCACCTTTCTGGAAGGTTGAAGAAGTCGCAGTCATTTTATAAAATTATTTTCTTCCATTCTAAAGGGCTCATAAGACCATCATAATGGCCTTCCAGCAACATCCATGTCCTGATTCCTAGAACCTCTGCATATGTCGCCAAACATGGCAAAAGGGGACTTTGCAGATGTGATTAAGCATCCTGGCATGAGGTGTCTACCCTGGATTATCCAGATGGGCCCACTCAATGGGGTGGTGAAGTCTGAGGACCTTTCCCCCTGTGGTCAGAGGAAGCTGTGACCCCAGAAGAGAGACGTTAAGTCTGCTGGCTCTGAGGTGCGACAAAGGGATCACTAACCAAGGATCATGGGCAGCATCTAGAAACTGGAAAAGGGAAACGTGTTTTCTCCTAGAGCCCTGAGAAAGCAACGCAGCTTTGACCACCCCATGACTTTATTCCAGAGAGACCTATATTGGATTCGGCCCTCCAGAAGTGTGAGGTGATCAATTTGTGTCATTTTAAGCTACTCAGTTTGTGACAATTAGTTAGAGCAGCAATAGGTCATGAGTACTATGACAAAGTGAGTTTTTTTGTTTTTGTTTTTGTTTTGAGAGAGAGAGAGAGAGAGAGAGAGAGAATCAACCCCACTGATTTCTTCATCTGAGTTTTATTCACCTGGGTCCCTGAACATGCCAAGCAAGCACTGTAACTGCTGAGCCACCACTCCAGCCCCGGCAAAAGTGAGTTTTCAGGGAAGATTGAGCGCGCATGGCGCGCGCGCGCACACACACACACACACACACACACACAAAATGGTAGACCCACATGCACAAGGCAGAGAATACCCACCCTGCATTCCCTGGTGACAAGTTTTCTCTCTAATGCCTGGTAGCCCAGTGTGAAGGGAGCGCTCAGTGCTTTTCCACATATGCTCATCCCACTCTTTAGTGCTGTGAAAAGGACACATGTAAATATATTTCTATATTTCTATATAAAATAGAAATAAATGGAAATCACATTCTTCCAAGTGGGGAGGCTATTTTGCAAAGTATTTTATCTTATTTCTCTTGACATTTAGTACAGTCTCAGTGGTGATAAGGCTGAGTTTTGCAATGCCTAGGGAATCATGTTTCCTCATTAAGCAGAAGTATTAAAAATTGAGCACATCACACGCAGAATGGTGATCACACTAGAACATGGTAGCCAATCCTTGAAGGAAAGATGAGATGGAAGACAAGTTGGAGCCCTGAGCTCCAGCCCTTTGGTTTGGCAGGCCCATCTTCCTCCCAGGTTGGCCAGGAAGGATGCAGATTTAATTCAATTTGTACCTTAATATTCATGGCTTCAGGGGCATTGAATTAAACAGGGAAATTCCATTCTCCTTTTCCCAGGATTGTTGTTCTTTCTCATGCTCATGGAAAACTGTTGCTGTTTCATTTTACCTCCCTAAAGCTGCAGTGAATAACCTTCTCATGCTACGCAATGAGACTGTCCTTAAAGTTACAGGAAACACAGAGACATCACACTCCTGAGAAATGCGACTACAGTTTCAAGCAACAGCTGGTCTGATCAGATCAACCACAAGCATAGCCATTTGCTTCCATACTTCTGTGGAAAGTCCCGCAGCATCATTCATAGCTAAATATACCATCCAAACCAACGCACACACAGTGGACAGCTATTGAGTGGTCTCTGTTCACAACGATTCCTTCTTCTCTAGTGACCTCTCATGTCCCCTTCCACATGGTCACAGCCATGGCACGTACATAGCCTTGTGCATCACAACAAGGTTATGAATCTCCTCAATACCATGATCATGGTTGATGGTCTGGAAAGGGCATTTGAGCCAGACCAGCAAATGAGAGCCTCTTTTCTAGGAATTTGGAGTTGGTGTGTGTGTGAGAGAAATCAGCCTAGAGAGTCAGACTACAATATTTAAATCACACACTGGTTTTCCACAGGGTGAACCAGAAAAGTAGAGGAAGACAGTCTGCAGAATGATAGAAGGACATAAAGAATGAGGCCGACACAAGAGATACACTCGTGTCTGTTTTGGGTATTGGTTCCATTCTGCTCCTTAGCTGTAGCCCTGCCCTATGGTAATCTAAACTACCTCTTTCACCCTTCCAATAAATTTCTTTAAATCTATAGGTAACCCAAATATGCAACCCCCACCCCAAATGAAAATGGTTGTTGAGCTGAAGGCAATTTGGAAGAATGTGATGCAGGAGAGCTCTCTGCCCTCCTATTTGCCCCAAAGCAGGACATAGAGTTACAAAGGGTATCCCACCTCCACCCTTTCCACCTGGGAGAGCAAGGTTAACCATTGAAGACAACGCTGGCCCCTTATCAGCCAGCAGGGGGCGCCAGAGAATCAACCTGAGCAAGCTTTACTCGCTAGACTTTGCCATCTCATCTCACAATTTGCTGCCCTAGAGACTCTTTCCTTTGTCTTGTCACTTCTCCAGAACTGGTAGTGTGTAAGCTAGAATTGAAGCCACCTCTTTGAGAACAACCCATTCCTGCATGTCTTCCCTGAACACATGAAATCCACATGCAAACCAACTTCCAATTTGTTTCCCTCTGGTTAAATCTGTCTTTTGTTACCTGGATCTGTTCTGAGATTTCTGAGAATTGAAGAAAAAAATTCATTTTCTTCCCAACAAGTCCCTTTGCTTAGTTGTTTTGAGTGGTGTCTTAGTCCGTTTGGTCTGCTGTTACCAAAGTACTGTAGTTTGGGTGGTTTCAATGACAGAAATTTATTCCTCACGTTTCTGGAAGTTGGAAGTCCAAAACCAGCGAACCATGGCCTGGTGCTAGTGAGGACCTCTTCCTGTCATATGCTAACAAGGTAGAGAAAGGAAGCACTTATCCTACCATGAGGTTCTACCCTTTTGACCTAAATTAACCCTAAGTATTTCCCAAAGGCCCCACCTCCAAATACCTGGGGATTAGGGTTTCAGCATACGTTTTGTAGAAACATTTAGGCCACAGCAAATGTGTTTGTTTACATATAACCAATGAGTCCTGCAGAACAAAATCTCGTGCTGAGAGATGAGTCTGAGATCCCATGACGTAGCTTTTGGGGAAGAACAGCCTTGGCTGTCTCGCCCACTGCCACTAGCATCTCACTCCGTTGGCAAATATGCAAGAATTAACCAGAGAACTAACCAGCAACTGACCAGCTGCTTTTCTATTCCTCTTTTACAATGTGAGGAGGGAGGTCAGAGATCCCCCTGTTGTTTTCAAAAACAGCTTCATGTTTTATTCTACTTTATCCTGCATACATCTCAGGAAGACAAAGAAACCCAGGAAGTGATTGCTTTAGACATTTTACAAAAATGGCTATAACTGGAAGGAATGAAAGCAAAAACTCTTATTAATGGGCTAAATACCATAAAGGTCTGTTGCAAGACCAGAATTTATGAAGTAATGGATTAGTGCATTGTGTCTCTGAAAATTAAAGCATTCATGTTATCCCTGCCCCCAAACACACAAATTCTCCTGTCTGTCTCTCTCTCTCTCTCTCTCTCTCTCTCTCTTTCTCTCTCTCTCTCTCTCTCTCACACACACACACACACACATGCCTCACTCAGTCCTAATGCCCCGTGTCCCCCTGTGTCTGTCAATTCTGTGCTAGGAAGACAGACCTTCCTGAGATCACAGAAATGTCTGCATTGCAGAGATGTGGCTGTCAGACCCAATACAACATGAAATCTGACCTGAGCTCGCACAAGGCAGTCAAAGTGGACCTGACTAATTGCTGGTTCCTGGCACTGCCCCAGATAGAAAATACTCCATGGGCATGTGCAGCATCCCAACCATTTGACTTTGCCTGGTTCTCTTAATCAATGAAAATAAATGTGGAATATATTTGCTTTGCCTCTCAAATTCATTCTGCACAAAGCAGATTTATTCCTGTGCATAGTTTCAACAACATGCTGCTTTATTAATAGGAAATTAAAAGAATTTGTTTTTTTTAAAGAGTCAAAAATATTCTTTGGAAAAAAGGGAGGAATACAGATTCCTGAGTCTAAAATATTTAAAATTTATATGTGTTCTTTTCCCACCTAAGCAGAAAAAATAATTTATAGGAGATAGGGAATAAAACAATAGAATCTATGTTTTAGACAAGAATATTAAAAAGTCTGAATATTCTGAGTTCAGAAATACCCCCGGGTAGGGTCAAATGTTAAGGAAATGCTGACACATACCTGTTGTGGGACTTGGAATCAGAAAGGACTCACTTGCAGGACCTGCTGCACTACTTAGCCACTAAGGGCAAGTTCCTTAAGCCCTCTGGGCCTCAGCAGCTGTTTCAACATGGAAGATGGTAGAGCTTCATAGGGTCCTTGCTATACCAGGCGCTCTAGCACGTGTAGGACACCTGGACAGACATCCTTCAGTAAAGGGCAAGGGAAATGTTGACATTTCTGGAAATCAAAGCTTCTTTCCTTTTGATCTCTCGTCTGAGGTTGTTGTTTTGCTGTTGTTTTTGTACTGGAGACTGAACCCAGAGGTGCTTCACCACTGAACCACATGCCCAGCCCTTTTTATTTTATGTTTTTCTTGCTAAGTTGCTTAGGGCCTTGCTAAGTCGCTGAGGCTGGTTTTGCTTTCTGAGGTTTTCTAAGCCAAGCTTGCCTTTTCTATAATTAAACTTGAAGAGCTATGCCAAGCGAGAGGGATCTTCCTTCAGAAGAGAAGATCAAAGTGTCTATCTGAAATAATGTCTTCAAACCAAACAGAGCTTGCTCCTTCCTTTTCTCCCTCCCGCAACCCTTCCTTTCTCCCTTCTTCCCTCCCTTCCTTCCTTTTTCCCTTCCTTCATGGTTTTCATAAGAACCACAGGATTGTTTTACATTTGTCTAGTAATAAACAAGACAAAACAAACCAGAGTCCCCATTCTGCTGTTCCTTATTCTAGACTTACAGACTTGCCAGGGCTCATAAAGCATTCTTATTCTCACCTCCGATCAGTTCCTACCTAGCTTAACTCTACCTCCCTGACCTCTGTCCCGACTCAGAGGAACCAGGGATCATTCAGAAGAGGCCATCTGAGTGCTCCAGTGCCTAAGCCAGCCCTGCCTGGCTTAGTGTTGACATACTCATCCATGGGAACAGTAATTTACATTAGGGAGGAAGGGAGGTGAGACTGTAGGTATCCAGTCTCACTTCATCTTCACAATAGTCTTTCACTGCAGTTATTGCCTTATATTACAGACAAGGAAAAAGTGATCGATAGGGATGGATAAGCTTTCCCAAAGTCCCCTGTCTGTCTCCTGAACACCCTGCAGCCTGAGTGGCCCCTAGAAAGGATAACTCACATAGCACCCATATCTGCTTGAAACTCCCCCGTGATTTTACACCCCACTTCCAGGAAAGACCAGATGCCTTCCCTCAGCCTGCGAGACTGATCATGATCTGGCCTCTGACTTCTCCAAATCAACCAGGCTTGTTCTCATCTGGAGACCTTCACTCTCGCTGTCCCCTCTGCCTGGGATGCTTTTCCCAGACCGTTCCAGGGAAGACTCTCTCTTGGCATTCCATGCTGCTCTGTAATGAAAGGGTCCCTGACCACCCATTCTACATAGCTCCTTAAGCCTGATTTATCTTCTTCTTTGCACGTATCAGTTATTTGAAATTTACTTGTGCATTCAATTAGATTACTGATTTGTTATCTAATCTGCTTCAGGATGAAGACCTTCTCATCTTTTCATTACTGTACCTCCAGTGTCTGGCAGTGTCATGCATTGTTAAGGCCTAGAAAATTATTTATCTATTGAGTGAAGGAAAGAATGGGAACTGTCTTAGTCTGCTCTGTGCTGCTATAAATTCCACATACTAGGTAATTTAGAATGAACAGAAATTTATTGGATCAGAGTTCTGGTGTTCGGGAAGTCCTACACAGTTCTGGCATTGTTGAGGGCCTTCCTGACGTATCATCACATGGTAGAAGGGCAAACTGAGACAGCAAGGGGGGCCAATGTCACCCTTTTGTCATGGTATTAACCCATTCACGATGAGGCCCCACTTCCCAACAACCTTGCATTAATGAGTAAGTTTCTAACACACGAGTTTTGGAGGTTGAAGTTGGAAAACATTCAAACCATAACAGGAATACTTAAGAAAGGTTGGTGTAGGCTGCCGCACAGTTTTGGATTTGGCTTCTAATGAGCTTGGCGCCCTCGCTTAATAAGAACTCCCCAAACAAGACTTCAAACTTGGGCTGAGAGGTAGCTCTGGCAAAGCACATGTCTGGTATTTATGAGGGCCTGAGTTTGATCCAGAGCACTGCAAAAATATTAAAAATTAAAACAAAACCAAACTCTAGAAACTAGTGCTAAAATAAATTCTTCAAAAATTTAAAACACCACATACTCTCAAACAAATGTAAAATAAACGGGAGTCAAAGACTTTAACTCATTGATGAGGAAACCAGTAAGATGCTAAAAACAATTCGAATAAGAATGTGAAGAACAGGAACACGTTGGCAATAGGGAATGCTGACATAAACTTGCTAGTGCAAACCTAGTTCATATCATATCAGGTTATAAACTGTACTGCTTAGGCTCATTTTTCTGGAGGATGAAAATTAAGGGAGAATCAAAAGGTGGGTACCCTAAGAGATGACTCCAATGTTAGTGCAATTTCTGCTCAGCCTGAGATACCACTGAAACTTAATTTATATCCAGTTAGCCAGCAAGTTACATTTTATTTCTGATCAATTAATGGGAAGACATCTCTATATCTGACAGGCCATTTTTATCTTTTTCCAAAGAGACAGAACTCTTCTAAAATTTGAGTCACTAAATCCTGGGGGCAGAATCCTCCGGGGCTCATGTATTTGGCAGTTTCTCCCTTCTAACCTCCAGAGTGAAGGAAATATAAATTGGGTTGGAGAAAAGCTAATGCTTATTCTAATGATGTTCCCAAAGAAAGAAAAAGGAATCAAACTTGTGTCTGGGAATGGTAGCTACTTTAGGGAGAATTGAGAAATTCCAAACTAGAAAAGTTCAATCTCAAGAGGAGTCATGCAGGGGAAGTTTGCGGGAAATTGCTGGAGCAGGAGCAATAAAGAGGAATTGGCCCCAAAAGCTGGGGGTATGGAGAAGGGTGGTCAAGCTTAGTGGAATTCTGAAGAGTAATGACTTAGCTGGTGTAAGAGGCAAAAGCAAATTAAAAGTAACAGGCTTAATTCTCCCTATTAAAAATAAGGGTAATTTCCCCCTTCCCCTATCTTTCAGGATTCTTTTCAACATCCTTTTCAAATGTACACAAATCTTTTCAATGACTAAGTAAGTCCTTTGCCAGTCTCACAGTTCAGCTAGATTTCCTTAGGGAATTGGAAGCCAACTCTTTGAAATATAAGGAAGATAAGACCCATCTTCCCATGTCCTAGGGAGAAATGGGCCTAGCTTGTCACAGGACTGCAAATTACAAAACTTAATATATCATCCACCTGTCTATATCAAAGAGTGAAATTCCTATCTGCCCTGCCATCCCTTTACTGGCTTGCCTATGCCACACATCGCATTCCGGTTTCACAGGTTTCCAATAATAAAATTGTCTTCCTTATCTTTTACCTCTGCAAGGAGGTTTTCTGGGTCAGGAGGAGATTTTGTTTTTAATTTTATGTCTCCTAACACTAACCTGTGTCTTAGTCCATTTCCTGCTACTATAACAGGATAACAGACTGGGAAATTTATACAGAAAACAATCCCATCATACTGTCAATTAAATTTCAATAGTCATTAGTGTTTAAAGATAGTTCATAGTAATTTAAACATAATTCAGATTGATTCCCTGGATGATGGAGGCAGCAGAACAATATTCACACACTGCAAAACCTCAGGAGAAAGGAGAAGGCCAGTATTCAGGTAATGCCGGGCTCAGCACTGTCATATTCCAAAATTTCCATGGTCCTCCAACAGATGTCAGGAGCATTTTGACTGTTAAGTCTTGTGTGGTCAGTGTCATTCACCTCCAGACCACCAGCATCAGTGAACCCTTGACCAAGTGGGGTCTCTCCTCTAAGATAGGATGTCTATCAGATGGCACGAGACATTTTCCGGAGTGCTCAAATATAACTGGTTTTCCTAATTATTTCTGAAATGGCACATTTTTTTCATGTAAAACAGACATTATTTCTTGGCACTCTCTCCCAAGTGCCCCGAAGTCAGTATTGGAAAATGTTGACTCTGTAACCATAGAAACCTCACTGGGAAATCAGAATGCCTCATGAAAATTACCAGAATATTTCTCAATGCTAACCAAGAATTAATGAAAGAAACTTCTTCCTCTGGTGGGTTTCTCCACAGTCTAGGAGCCCTGTTACAAAGCTGGCTTTGTGACGAGCCCATAGCTCTGGGACTGGGCCTGCCAGGCTGACTTCCAGTCCCCAGCCTGATCCCAGAAGGAAAAGTGGAATGTGCTAGGGGGAAAAACAATCATGGAGGAAGAAAAAGGCAGTTCATTAATTGTCCAGCACATAAAATACAGATAGTTTTCAAGATAGGGAGGAAGCATAGTTCATAAGATCCAGAAACAGTAGTTTCAAGTATGTGCTTTATGAGGGACCTGCTTCAACGTTGGAGGACTACTTCTCCACTCCCAAGAATTCTGCAGCAAGCGTATGTGCACAGACACCGTACACATCTGTTCTGAGCTAAAATAACATGCTAAGTGGGGAGTGAAACCGTAAGGCCTCTACAATAGCACCAATGGGGGGGAGAGCGACTCGAGGGGAATTTTTTAATGCCTGGGTTTGGAATTCTTTACATCAGGCCAAAATTAGACTTAGTACTTATAATGGAGCTCAATCTGCATTTCTATGGGATTCAATTTAATCATCAATACAATTTTTTATATCACTTTAGCCATAGATACAAAAATATTTACCATTCTTTATGTCCTGCATGATGCAACTGATCAAAAGCAATTCATTTAAAGAAGCACGGATAAAGCCTAGGCACATACACCCCGTAACGCTGAATTTGAAAACATTATGTAATTGGTGGCAAAACTAGCTACATACAAAGCTAGAATTATACTTGTGACATGGTTTCTCTTATCTAGCAAAATATAAATATTCAAATTCCTACGATTGTGAATTGGTTTTCTCTGTACGGAGAACGGCACCTTATCCCCATGTGCACTATACCACATCCAAATATTGATTATTTTGTTAACTAACAGAGCATGAGACTCTGTTAAAGGTACCAGAGCTCTGTGAAAGGTTGCAGACTCTTTCAGAGGGCAACACAAGCCTCTCACTGAAGTAGACTAGCAATAAACCAGCAACTTTTAAGATTGTTGATGCTAGCATTAAGGTACTACTACATTGTTATCATTAAAATCCTACACTCACCCTGCTTGGCTTAACTCATACTGATGACTTTTTTTTACTCTGCGAAAGCAGACTCCCACTGAATTACTGAATTTTTCCCTAAACGATTCCCTAAATTTAACATTTGAAAATTCTTTTTAAAAATTCTGAGTGGTGAATTTTGCTCTTATGGCACCTAAGAAAAGATTAATGAGACTTCAAAGATGTGTACCATTTGTTCTATTCATTTGAAGCCATACCCCTTTAGTTTATAAATATTTTGACTATTTTGGTCATAGTACTAAGCATTTCTTTTTTTTAAAAAAATTAAATCTGTTACCCTCTATTACTGCACTTGAAATGCTGAAAGGATGGTAGGCCCACATCAGAGGAATCCTCAAATCAATAAATAATCCAATGTCAGTGTTATTCAAATTTCCATAAAGGTTTAGTGTTACATTCTTGACACTTATGATGTCAGTTGAGTCCTAATTGATTATAAATATTGAATTTGATCTTTGTTTATTCTTTGAAAATTCCCTTTAGCTCTAAATCAAAATATTAACATATTCAGAAATATTCTTCAAATAAGATTTGGCCATTTTTGAGCTCTGGGGTTTGTTTTCTACTTCTTTAGTGTGTGGAAATTCTTTAAGCATTTTCTGTAGTTTCAGTTTAGTAGTTATGAATTTTTTCTGTTTCTGCTTATCTTGAAAGGATTTTATTCATCCTTTCATTTTTGAAAGACAGTTTTTCTGGATATAGCAATATTGGTTGATAATTGTTTTATCTCACAATTTCTTATTTTAATAATTCTTTTTAAAAATAAATTAATGCTTAGTGGATTACAGCATTTCTTTTTCAAGTTGCACGTTAGTTAAGATGGGAAACCACAGCAAGTGGGGGAATCTCCCCCCGTGGAAATAACTTTATGCAGTTTACAGCTAACAGAATCATAAAATATACACCATGAAACACAAATTTTTCCCAACATAGTTCTAATGTTAACGTCCAGCCCTTCCGTTCCAGAATTAGCAAAGCCTGAGTGATTGGTGGCCCAGGGCTCCTCCATGTTTGCCCATGGTCTGGAGCTTGTACTAGCCACTCACTCATCTCTGGAACAGTGACTTTTTTGTAGGATGAGGTTTGAATCTCAACTAGGAGTCAGAATTGCCTAATATGCAACATTATACTATGAAGTGAAGACCTTGTACACTGAGGACCAGCAATTCCACCTTCATATGTATTCCCAGGGGAAGCCCCTGACCCTGTACAAAAGGGCATGTGCATAAGAGTGCTGTGCTGCTCACAACAAGGGAAACACAAAAACAGCCCAAAGCACCATCAATGGGAAATCATAAATAAATTCCAGTACGGAGACAAAGGAAGGTTACTGTCTGAGTGGATTCATTTCAGCCATAGTTAAAAATATTAAATCCTGGGGCTGGAGACGTGGCTCGGCAGTTACGGTGATTGCCCAGCATGTGCAAGTACACGGGTTCAAACCCCAGCACCCACGTACACAACTAAGTGTCAGAGCAATGAAAGCCATGTGAAAAACTCAATAAAAATTGATTTTCTCTCTCTCTCATTGTCCTTCTCTCTTTAAAAAAAAAAAGTAAATCCTAAATCCTAAAATAGTACAGTTTGATATTATTTTTCTGAAGTTAAAAACAAGTAAAATAAAAATTGCATTTTAGAATGCATGTAGATATTATAAAACAATTATTTCCCTAGATCCCTCCCTATCCTCTCTCCCTTTCTCCTCTCTTCTCCCCCCTCCCCATCGCCCACCAAGTGGGGGAATTTTGAGCAAAACTGTAAAGTATGAAAATTTTCTGTTAAGGAAACTCATGGAAAAATAAGAGACGCATAAATCAAAAAAAGGTTTGTATTATGATTCTAGCCTTTGCTATAAAAGTGGCTTCTGTCTACTGAATGTCTAATATACGCCAGGCACAATACATGTATTATTCCTCATTTTCATGTAATTTGTCAGGTCTGTTATGTTTTCTCCATGTACAGGTAAGTACCTTGAAGTATGTAAAATAATTAATGAAGTTAATGCCAGACATTCCTGAACAAGTGTGTTGCTATAAAAATAAATTTTTTTAAAAAAGCACAACTCTTTATATTAATAACACCAATAGTAATAATACTGAGATTAAAACTTCAAGATTGTGTCAGGCATTATGTGTTAAACAATCTGTGTTTATTGCTTAATTTTAACCAATCAACAACTTTTATAATCTGATCTTTCACACATTAGAAAACAGTCTTTCGAGCTTAAGTGACTCATTCAAGGTTGCTCAGTGACATATCTCTGACACTGAGGCCACCTTATAGCCTCTGTTCAGGAAGTAGAGAGGGAATGCCTCACCTGTTTTAAGTGGATCCTTTTCTGTCATTTTCTATCCAGAGGGCACTGATTTAGAAAAAAATTGGTCACAAAACTCCTTGGTTAATACTCCAAAGCTGAAGGTTGCTTTGATCATCATGAAATACCATTGGGACAACTCTGAAGACAGTGGGAACATGGAACAAAGCAGTTCCCCTTAACTTCCAGTTCCTTCAGAGCAACTTCTGATAAATCTGTAACAAGTCACAGGAAAAGGCAAATACAGCATATGCCAGCTAAATTCATTGACCACGTATGTACGTAGAGTATCTGTCGCCCCTTTAAGCTTCATTGGTGGACAGAAGGTATTTGCACCAATGCACGTAAAAAATCCCGTGGAATCCTCTAGTAAAGATTGTTTTGACTAGTCTCAAATAGTTTGCTTTGTTGGGGGTCATGACAAACTGGAAAGATTCCAGGTGAAGTAAGGGCAACAGCAAGTCTCTAAAAACCACGTTCCAGGGATTACTTAGAGGCCTGAAAAGGCCGCAAGCAAGGGCACGTGGAGGAGACCAAGGCACCAACCCAGCAGCCAGCAGCAATGGTGGAGTCATTGTGGGTGCTTACGCCCAGACAAGCCCTCAGATGACTGCAGCCACAGCTGATACCAGGAGGGAAGAACTACCAGCTGAATGCCACCAAGCCACAGAATTGTGAAAGGATAAGATGGTCCCTGTTTTAACCTGCTAAGTGCTGATGGTTGTTACGTGGCAGGAATTAACAGAAAGGGAACTGTGGCAGAAGTAATTAGGTGGCAGGTTTGGGGTATAATGAAAACAGAACTTTTTAACTAATAGGATTATTTGTTAGACCTGGCAAAATCCACAGGAAGTGAATAATCCATCTGGAATTGTTCAGAACAGTTAGGGTACACATTCGGGACTAGGAGAGATTTGGACTTATGTCTTCTATTGTGTGAATTCTTTTTCTGACACTAATCTGCTGTCTAGAGGATTCCTAAAAACAAATCCTCAACATCCGTTTGTAAACTGGCTTCTTGCTCTTCTCATCTGCCTAAAAAAAAATATGTAATTAGTTGATACCCTGGATGTACCATGTTTTTGTCTGAAAATATATTATTGAATCAAAGAATAATTTGATTGATTTCAGTTCAGGAAATATTATTCATTTTGTTTTGAGACACGGTCACGTTTTGGTGCCCAGGCTGGTCTTGAAATCCTGGGCTCAAGTGATCCTCCTACCTCAACCTCCCAAGTGCTAGGACTACAGGCACATGTCCCTGCCCCTAGCAAGTAAATATTAATTATGTATTTTTATTATGCAAAACTCAATGATATGCAAGGAATACAGAGAAGAAAATATAATCCCTGACCTCAGAGATTTCTGTCAAATTGGGTGAATGGTGAGTAAATAAATCAGTAACTCTAATACCCTGTAGAATATTAGTGCATGTATACCATCTAAACAGTGCATTGTAAAAGGATAGAAAGACTAATCCCACTTGACCAAGGCAATTAGAGAAGTCTGATGACAGCTACCATCAATCAAAATAAGTTTGAAATATAAGATTAATTAGAAGACTGTGAAAGAGGACACTGCAGGCAGAGGGAAAAACTCGAGCAAAGATCTAGAAGCAGAGATGTACAAGGTGTGTTTGGGGAACAGAAATCTTCCAGTTTGATTGGTACACTTGGTAGGTATTGAGCAGTTACAATAAGAGATGTTACAATACCAGCAGTTACAATAAGGATGAAAGGAGGTGCTCAGAGCACAGTGTTGAAAACCAGATTGATAAGCATTCGTGATTCTGAAGGCAATGAGGGCAGGCTGAGTATTTTAAAGTGTGGAAGTTGCATGATCCCAGCCAAAATTTAGACGGACTAATAGACTTATAAAAAGGGAATGGAGGGGAAGAGAATTAGAACTAAGACTGGAGCCAGGGAGCCCAGTGAGAGCCATTACAACATTTCCATTTGGATATCCTACAGGCCTCTCAAACCTAAAATGGCCAAGAGAGGACTTTTCATTTTTTTCCTGTACCCTCTCAATAAGTGGCACCACCATCTTCCCATTCCTCTAGATAGAAACTGAAATTTACCTTCACTTGATTTCTCCCTTTTTCCTGCCTCACATTTGACCCATTGGGGAGTATTGACACTACCCCAAAAGGACGTTCTTCCTCAATCCATTTCTCTCCATTTTCCATGCTAACACCCTAGCTTAGGGCACCGGAAACCTTCACTCAGCTGCAAAACCATGATGTTCTTTTTTATCACATTCTCCAAATGGCAGCCAGGGAGGTCTACTCAAAGTACAAGTCTGATCATATCACTCTTGCTTAAAATCCTCCAATGGTGGTCCATCACAGTCAGAACAAAATCCAAAGTGCTTATTTTGGCCTAAAAATTACTACATATCCTGTCCTCTGCTTAACCGTAAAATTCTCTCTCCGCTCTCTCTCCATATCCATGATGCTTCAGCTTCTTTCTCACTGGAACATTCCAGGCTCATTACCAGGGCCTTTTAATTTCTGGCTACCAGTAGCATAACTCTGCTGTAGAGTATCAACTATGTCTCATTCTTTGTGAATTTTTACAGGGCAGGGTTCCTATTTTACTCATTAAATCTATGCATAGCTTTTCAACAGCCACATGTAAAGATTTTTGGTTTGTGGTTACGGCCGCTATTGCAAAAATTGACTGAAATAAAAAGGGTCATCTTGTGGGAAGCCCCCAAGTAAAAGACTCTCCTAGCTCAGTTCCTCCCCCTGCCTCTCTGGAATTACATTTGGTTGACACAAACTGGAAAATCAAAGGTGGTAAAGGGAAGGGAAGGGAGAAAAAGACTGGCCAAGACTCCATGGACTCCTCCATTTTCCAGCTCAAATACTGTTTCCTTTTCCACCTGTTTCTTTATAGAACTCTTGGTTCATTCAAATGTACAATGCTTCTATCACTTTATTTTATAAAAGAATATATGAACATATAAAACATATAAAAATGAACATATAAAAATGTCATTTCTCCTCTCGCTTTTCCTACCACATTTCCAAAATACACAAACTTAAGATCAAGGTAGTGGTCCATTCAATTCCTGGTGAACTATCTTCTTGGTTGGTAGACACTGTCCTCTATGTCTTACCTGGCTTTTCCTCAGTATGTATGGGTAGAGATGGAGAGAGACAAGTTCTCTGGTGTATATTGTTATGAGGCACTAATGCCAACATGAGGATCCCACTCTTATGATATCATCTAAATCCAATTACCATCCAAAGGCCTTATCTTCAAATACGACTGCATTGAGAGTTAGGGCTTCAATATCTGAATGGGGGTGCACAATTCAGCCAATAGCATCTTTTTTTTAAACATTTGTCATACTGAAATATTTAAAGAGATTTTTGTTTTCCTGACCTAAATCACCAGTCTCAGCAAGAACAAGAGAGGTAATCAGAGCAATTCAGGAACACAGAGGTAGAAGCAGGTGTGTACCCTCCAAATTCACAGGGGAAAGTCACAGAAGCCCCTCCTCCCCTAGTGCCCTCCAGCAGACACCACCCAAAGAGGCAATTACCATTTCCAAAGGAGTCCAGATGAAGCACCATCAAAAGCTAGGAAACATCCCTACTATATGGGATTTCCCACTGAAAAGAACTAAGCAGAGCTCTTTGGAGAAATGGCTTTTCTCAGGTCTGGGACAAGAAATTTTCAAGATAAGCCTATGCATATTGTCATACTAGAGAGTGAGAAAGATGTCAGAGAACTCTGGGCCATAGGAAAATGACTAAAGAGCTAATTCAGAGGTTCCTTTGGGCCCATACTGAGATAAGTAAGATAAGAAAATGTAACATTTATGCTAAGGCTTGCATAAGAGTCCCTCAGAGGCTCATGTATTAAAGGATTGGTCCCCAGCCCATGACACTCTTGGGAGGTGATGGAACTTTTAAGATGTGGAGCCTCCTGGAAGGAAGTTAGGTCACTGGGGGCGTGCCCTTGATACTGGAATTCCAGCCTCTTCCTCTCTTTGCTTCCTTGAAGGAGGTGTGAAGCCTCCTTCAACCCAAGTTCCTACCATGAAGTGCTTCTTGTCTGCCACAGGCCAACTGACCAGGGACTGAAATCTCCAAGACCTTGAGCCAAAATAAACCTTTCCTCTTTCTAAGCTGATTATCTCAGATGTTCATTATAGTAACAGAAAGCAGCAAACACAGCCTGCAATGCATTGCAATGCATCAAATATGCTAAAAATCCTGGAGTTCATGATGATACAGAAAAAAATTAGTCATCTTTGGAGGTTGTTAGAAAAACATGCCACTATTCTGAAAACCAGTAAACAAAGGGAAAGAGACAAGCATTTGTTGTATCTTTCTTGTATAAACTCTCTATTATTCAAATTAAACAAATGGTTGAACCAAAGTTCAGGAAGAAATGTGTTTCCTTGCGGCCACAGTTCCCTGGAGGCAGCGCCTCATCTATAGCCACAACTCTCACCTGGTTCTCGGAATACTGTCTTCTTCCCAAGCACCTTCAGACCAGAGGATGCTGTTATAATTTGCTGGGGTTGTAATAAAGAACCACAAACAGAGAACCTGAAACAACGGAATTGTTTTATCTCACAGCTGAGGAGGCTGTCGCATCTGAGATCAAGGTATCAGTTGGCGTGGGTTGTGAGGGAGATTCTGTTCCATCCCTCTCTGCCAGCTGGGTGTGCTGGTCGTTTTTGGAGTCCCTTGGCTTACAGAAGCATCACTCCATCTCCACCTTTGTGCTCACATGGGATTCTCCCTGCATATGTGTCTCCACATTTCCCCTTTCATAAGGAAACTGGTCATATTGGATTAGGGTTTATCTTAATGATCTCATTTTAATTTGATTACTTCTATAAAGAACCTATTGATATCCAAATGAAGTCACATTCAAAGGTATTGGAGTAGGACTCCAACAAACCTCTTTTGTGGGTATATGGTTCAATCCATGACATATGACAACAGCATCTACTATTGATAGTCCCTAGGTATATCACCATTTCTTCTAGATGACCTTGAGTTTTCCCACAACTGATAAATGGTCCCTTTGTAAAAGCCCCTTAGAATATGCCAGGTGTACTCTAGGACTCTGACTGGCACATCCGATTTGAGAACTATTTAATGAATTAAGTTGACAGGAAGTGGGTGAAGTGAAGGAAGAGCGGTGTCAAGTATATTTCCGGTTTTCTGTCTTGTAGTTGGTGGATGAGGTGCCTTTCGCTGAAATCACACATGCAGAGAAGGCTGAGTTGGGAATCAAGGTAGATGAATTTGTCTTTAGACACAAAGAATGCATAAGCCATACACACAAAAACAGGTAGCCTGTGCATTATGGTGTTTATAAGCCCCGGACACACAAAGTTGGCAGTAGGGATTCAAGTTCTGGCTCTGCCAATTCCTAGTTGAGCCACTTAGGACAAAAGACTTATCTTCTTAGTCCTCATTATGTCCATTTTTATCTATAAACTGGACAGGATAATAACCACCATATAGTTTGCTGTGAGGGTCAATGGGTTGAACCACGTAAAACACTTAACCAAGTATCACAAATGTAGGCAGAAAAGATGTCAATACTAGCCAGTGTCACTTCAACATATTTCACATCTGGACAAAGTTCACCAACAATAGTTTTAAAACAATTCACCTGAATGTGGTTTAATTCTTATTTTCCACTGCAAATTTAAAATTACTTTAAATGCAGTACAGGATGGAAATAAAATTGTTGGTAGACTTGTACATCTAAAACTTTTTGTTTTCCATTTGTTTTTGAACTCAATAAGCCTATTTAGTTTCTAACCTTGGTGCTGAGTATCAGTTGGAGATGTGAATAAATTTCAAAACAATATAGATATTTTAGGATGTCAAGGGACTCTGGAAAATAATATAGTATGGCCTCTAATTTTCAGATGATGAAATTAAGACAAGAGAGGTTAAATGATTCATCAGAGGCCACACAACTGGAGGCAGAGCTGGGGCTACACTGCTGTCCTCCTGACTCATAAGCTGGCCCTTTCAACTCCATCATGGCAGCCTACACCAAAACAGTCCAGAAAAATGTTTATTGGGCAGAATTTTCAATTTATCTAATGAACTCAACCCTCCTCTATAGATACAAGTTAGAATTAGAAATGAGAGACCAAAGCAGGAGTTCAAAAAAATGACCATGCTCTTATAAATCCTCTAAAATTTTTCCTCTAAAAATAGATAAATGATAATTTAACTAGAATTTTAAACTTTTTAAAATGTTTGTTCTTAGCAAGGGATCCAACTACTTTCACAACACAGGAATAGACTTTTCTGAGACCCTTGAACAGAGTTGTTACTTTTTCAGTTTTCTTTTGAAGACTTTGTGACTTTTTTCCCATCTACAATGATCAATTAATTAATGCTGTGTTCAAAATTATACATCTTAATGAGACTCTACTTTAGGAAAATCTGATTCAATGAACTCATGAAATCTTAAGGAGGTGGTTTTATGCCTTTCTATGCTTAACTTGGTTTTTGAAGACTGCATGAAAAAGATGTAAACTTCACAAATGGGTCATTTATGTTGTGATACTTGTATATAATTGTGTGGAACCAACTAAATCTGTTTTCCCAGTTAAGCAGAAGGAAAGCCAGAGATATAATTTATTTCTCCATGTCACCTCTTCTGGTGCAGAAAGGTGGGGGGGGGTTAGAATAAACAAAGGCTTCAATGCAAATTTGGAGAAAAAATTAGAACACCACTTCCTAATGCAGGATAGAATTTTTGTATTAAAAAGTATGTTGCATAGATATATTCAAGAGAAAAAGCCAATCTAACTGAACTGGATTATGTTAAAAGGATCCCATTATCTTGAAGACTTGGTATCCATAGCAACTGAGACATCTCCATACTTATTCTTTCCATCCAGAGCGAGGGAAATAAACAGCCAAAGAGTTTGTCACTTCCTGATATCCTTATATCATGGATAATAAATTCCTATTTGAATAAGACCTCCTAACAAACCCTACTATTATTTTAATTTTAAAACAAATCTAACAAAAAGAAGAAATAACAAAATCTAACCAAAACACAGGAATGAAAACCCAGCTCATAAAAGGCTGGGGTTGTGCCTGGTCACAATAGCACTTCCAAGGAAAAAGACACTTGCTCTCTGAACTTCACCCCAGACTGGCTGACGTCCAAGGCAGAGGGTGTTCCTGAGCTGCTGACAAACTACAGGCACCTGGTCCTCCTCTGCGCAGAATTTGTTGATCTGAAAGGGAGCCCAGATAAAGCAACCAACCTCAAACTGCCCAAAGATACTCTAAACAGAATGTCCAAGCAGATGCAGACTGTGTGCTTTTGGCATGCATACATGATTGCTGTTACTGGATTATAACTTTTTATTCATTCACCAAACACATGCCATATATCTGTGTGTGTTAGGCACTGTATAAAGTTCAGAGGATGCTGGATGTGAAGGAGACAGTCCCAGCTGATAAAGATGAATCTTGCATAGAATCTGGCATCAGATTTGCTACTGACAGCAGAGAAGGACCATTAACATCCACCTATGATGGCCAAGTAACTATTTAATACCCTTAGGATCAGTACAGTTTTTTGCAAACAACAAATAAAAAATGTTGACTAAATATAAGAACTCCAGGGAATTATCAGGATGAAGTTAACAATATCAAAATTTTCTGTAGCAGGGGGGCTTCAAAGCACAAAGGCCCCAGTTATAGTAGACTAAAATGGTATAATTAGAAATTATCATAAATAATGATAATAATTTAAGTGCTCAGAAATAAGTGGCAAAGCGGACACATAAATGCACATGGTCTGGCTCCAGAGAACTTTGTGCTTCACTAAAGTGCTATGCCTCCTCTTAAAAAGTAAGGCTGAGTAGGGAGGTGGACAGCTGTTACTCTTTCTATAGCTGCAGTGATTTATTTAAAAAAAAAAAAAAGAACTAGTTCCAATGTGCAAACCACAAAACTTTGGAAACCAAACATACAGCTTGACGTGTTCATTGGTTCATTTGCTCATTCAACCAATATCCATTGTGCTGCCCCGAGCCAGGAGATCTTCTGGGCCCCAGAGTTGGCACAGATAGAAATATATTAAGTCAATGTGCTAATGGTCTATTTTTTTCCATAGGATCTTCAAACACACCTTAAGATTTATTTTTTCATTAAGTTTATTGATTTTTGTCTGTTTCCCCTTGCAGAATGTAAATTCTATATAGACATAAAATTTTGTGTCTTGCTTTCAGAAGTATACCAAGCTCCTAAACAGTGTTTGGAATGCTTCAGTGATTCAATGTGTTTGTTGAATGAATGAATGACAGAGTTTACTATTTAGAGGCAGACAACACCAATTTTTTTAAATAAAATGATATTTAGGAACATATGCAGGGTACAACCATAAATTTCCTATGCCTGCTTTCTCTAAATGTAACAGTGAAAACTCTTAGTTACTATCGGACTTAGAAAAGACAGTATGTTTCAAGTAGGATGGACAAATACTTTGGAACTCTGAAAAGACTGTGGGCCATTAAAAATAAGAAAGTTCTATAAACTTGAATCTCTGAATTTCTTCTATTTCAAAGTATTTGGGAGAAAAATCTTCAAGGATATCTATCATTTTCAGTGGGACTTCAGCATCATGGTTAACTCATGGCCAGGCATCCTTCCCTTACTGCCCCTTGAAAACCCACACTGGCCAATGCTTTCCTAAGTGCTGAGTACTGCATTATTTTACATGTTTTATTCATATATTTATCTTCCCTCTTCCAACAACCCTCCATTTATTATAAAAGTAGTGCTATTGAGATTTAATTCACATTCCATACAAATCACTCATGTGAAACCCACACCTAGGGTTTAGTATATCCACAGATATGTGTAAACCCTTCCCAGTAAATTTTGACATTTTTACCACATCTTAAAGAAATCCCTTACCTTTTAGTTATCATGCTTATATTCACCTACTCCTTCCCACCTTAAGAAACACTAATCCACTTTTTATCTTATAAACTTTTTTATTCTGAACTGTCACATAAATGGAATCATATGCTATGCAGTCTTGTGAATGGCTTCTTTGTCCAAGTTGTAGCATGTATGGGGACTTTCACTTTTTTTTGGCAGAATAATAATCTCTTGTATGGCCGTACCACATTTTGTTTATTCATTTGTTCATTCATCAGTTGATTGACACTTGGATTGCCTCCACCATTGGACTTTTATGAATAATGCTGCTATGAACATTCATGTGTGAGTTTTTGTTTGAACACATGTTTTTTTTTCTCTTGGGTATGTCCTAGAAGTGGAATTGCTGGGGCATACAGTAACTCTATGTCTAATCATTTCAGGAACTTCCAGACTGTTTTCTAAAGCAGCTACCCCACATTACTCTTCCACTCATAGTGCATGAGGATTCCGGTCTCCCCACATCTTCAGCAATACTTATGTACCTTTGTATTCTCGCCATCCTGGTCAGCATCTTATCTCATTGTGGTTTTGATTTGCATTTCCCTTATGACTAATGATGTCAATCATCTTTTCATGTGTTTATTGGCTACTTGTGCATCTTGGGCTGTTTTTGGTCCCTTGTAATTCCATATGATTTTTAGAATTGGCTTGTCAATTTCTACAAAGAAATCTGCTGGGCTTTTGAGAATTATGTTGAATGTATAGATCAGTTTGGTTAATATTGCCATCTTACCAATGTTGAATTTCTGATGCAGGAACATGGGATGATTTCCTGGCTATTTAGCTCTTGTTTATTTACTTTCAATTATGTTTTATAATTTTCCATGTATAAATTCTGCCCTCCTTTTGTTAGTTTTGTTTCCAAATATTTTAATTCTTTAGATGCAGTTGTGAATAGAATTATTTTTATGTCGTTTTTGGATTGCTCAGTGCATCCAACAAAAATACAGTTGATTTGTATCCTGAAGACTTGATGAACTTTAAAAATTGGTTCTAATAGCTTTTAGAAGGTTCATTATAATTTTTCTATATATCTGTATTTTTCTGTTAGTAGAGAATTTTACTTATTTCAAATTTGAAGGCTTTGTTGTTTTTCTTTTCTTGCCTAATTTCCCTAGCTAGAACCTTCAATAGTGTTGAACTAAAGTGGAGAGAGGATTTTCTTGTCCCATTCCTGACTTGGAGAGAAAGTATCCACTCTCTCACCATTAAGTGTGATGTCAGCTATGAGCCCCTTACTCCCTGCACACATATAGCCCCTGTATTGGGGCTTGAATTCAGGGGCACTCCACCACTGAGCAACATCCCCAGCCCTTTTTATTTTTCAAAATTTGAGGCAGGGTCTCACTAAATTATCCAGGATGACCTCAAACTTGCAATTTTCTTGCCTCAGTAGCTGAGATTATAGGTGTACTCACTACATCCAGCTAGTTATGAGGTTTCAGTAGATGCTCATTATTCAGGTTCAAGAAATTCTGTTCCATTCCTCATTTATTAAGTATTTTTGCCTCATTGAACTGGGAAAGGGAAGGAGAGAGTAATTTGGTTCAGATGCCACAGACTCTCACATTTCTTATCAAATTTTTGTTGGATTTTCTAGAATAGATGTTTTCTCGTTTGCTGTTTTCCCTTAGATTAGGGTCATTTCCTGGAGTTTTGTTTATTTATGTTTTTTTATTTCATTAAGAAATTTATTTGTTGAACAATCAAAAATGCTTCTAACAAAACTATATATATATATATATATATATATATATATATATATATATATGTATATATATAAATTCTGAAAATTCTCACCAGTTTCCCTGTGCAGCAGGTCAGCAGAACTCCTTGTACAGTAATGCAGAAGTCCAGAGGCCCTTCATTTCAATGGGTTGATTCCTTGCTAACTTACAGCAGGGGTGCGATGACATAGATGTCACCTACTCTTTAATACTAAATGGAGTTGCAGCACCACTGGCATAATGTAAGATCCCCAATTAATAGTGACAAGCTGCTTATGGTGAAGCCATGGTCTGCTCTGGAGATCACAGGCACAGACAGAAAACAGCTCATAGGAGGTTTGGGTTTGTCAGCGATTGGATAGACACTTTACAGTACCACAAATGCTTAAACATCTAAACTCAACCTGTTGTACGGGCTCTGAAGAAGCTGCAAACCAATTAGTCTTTTTATCTTTCAGAAGCAGCCTGGAAAATGGATTTTAATTCAAGCTCAGCTTGATTTCTGGGTTGTGCAGAATAAGAGACATCAATGATATAAAATTGGAAACAGTTGATTAAGTCTCATCTGAGTTTTAAAAGCTAAATGCTTAGAAAGGCTCTAGTCATTTGCAATAACCACGTTTGTATCTACCTTGATGAAAACAAGGTAGTACCGGATCTCAGAATGATTCTCAGCTCCGGGAGGGATTTGATATTGTGTAAAGTCTTCAGAGAGGAGCTCAGCGAAGTACCTGCTGCTACAGGGTAAATATTAAGAACACAAAGACCTTTGTGTTGCAGCTGCACCTTCGGTTGATAATAAAACCCAAGAATCTCTGATGAGTTTTAAATAGAAAATCCTGTGATTTCTAAAGATGTTTCCAGAGGAAGCAAGATGTAATGTGCTCAAACACACCTTCTTTGACTTTTGACATTAGGGGATTTTCATTCTTCTTGATAGACTTAAAAAAATCATTTCCTTAATACTTGTCTATCTTCTAAGCAGAAGATATGTGAACAGCAGGTGATTGACATTTAATTCATTAGGTTATAACTAAGATTTCTCATCCTAGTATCTGTGGTTCTAGAAAAGGGCCCTCTCCCCGGGGAATACCAACCCCAATGTCTGCTTCCAGAGCTAGGGCAAAACAGTATTTAACAAGTTGGCTTTTATTTTGAAATTGAATTTTGAACCCTTTCTTAGAATCCATGAACACCATATTCATTTCCTGTACATACAAATAAAGTATTAATAATATTCATGAGCATGTATATGCCTATGTACTATGTTCCAGAACCTATCATCACACAACCTATAGTCATTCATTAATTATCACAACAACCTTATGAGGAATATGAGGCATGGAGAGATTAAATAACTTTCCACGATGGCACAGTTGGAAATGGTAGAGCTGGAGTTTGTGTCACCTTTATATGCACAATACTTATTGTTTCTTTAGGCAGCAAAATGAGTGATCGGTAGGTTCATCCAGACAGTAAAGTCAGAACGACTTTGTGATTCCATTCTCTCTCTGCTTACTAGTTAACTTTTGGTGAGGGTCTATAAATGCATATAGGTGTAGAAGAATTATGTTACTAGTGTGAACAGAGAAAAGTAGTATACTGATTACAAAAAACCTTAGCATTGTAAGAAAGGTGTGAGGTTGCTGCATGCAGTGGCATATGCTTGTAATCCCAGCAACTTGGAAGGCTGAGGCAGGAAGATCACAAATTTGAGGCCAGTCTCAGCAACTTAGCAAATCCCTGTCTCAAAATAAAAAGAAAAAGGGGATGTAGCTCAGTGGGAAAGCATCCCTAGGCTCAATCCCCAGTACAAATAGAAAGAAAAGAAAAAAGAAGGTTGAGACAGCTGGACTGATAAATAGCATCAGATACTGAACTGTTTTCCAGGCAACAAATGAATTTATGGAGATTCTGACCTTTTCATCCAAAAGCAATTTTCGCCAGAGAAATCCAAATCATCTTACACATTAACAACAAAAGCAAAATTTTGAAATCTTAACATGCATTGGATTCCATCACAGATATTCAGTTGCCAGTGTCCAGTTCAGAAAAAGTCAAGCCCCAAACCCATCTGTACAGGGGCCAACATCTAATCAAGAAGATTAATTGGCTATGCAAGGAAATTATCAATCATCTGTCAAAATTAGTATTTATTAATATGAAAAAAATCATTCAATTGACTCTTTGGAACTGTAGACCTGGCAACTGCATGTAACCATCATTCATACAATTTAATATTGCTCTTTGAGGAGCAAAGATCACATCTCACACATTTTTTGCCTATCTCCTAGTGTCTGATGCACAGTAGGCAATCAAGAAATATCTAGAAAGTTAGACTGATGCAGTAATTGCTGCAAAGTGTTAGAGAAGCATATCATAAACAATTAGTGATATATCCACATTGAAATTCTCATAATTGCACGATTTAGGGAAATTGCTTCCTCCCCACTCCTGAACTTTCTCATCTGGAAAAAGAAGAGCTGGATTAGAGGATCTCTACAGACTCCTTCCAGTTCTGAAAGCCTAAATTCTGACCAGTGGCTTGTATCCAAATGAAAGGGAGATTGAACGTCAAGGTCATGTACTTATTTACCTTAGGGGCTAAGTTAAATGTTAGCTATGTTTGAAACAGAGGGTGGTGGGTAGCTGGTGGTTGATTTGTAAATACTGAGATGTACACGTTTTTCCCCGACAAGTTGGTCAAGGAAGCAACATCAATATATGAGTGAAAAATCCAAACATCTGAGTGTACAGTATTCTGTATGCTCTTTTTAGACTCCAGTTAAGAGAGGAAAGATATATCCTCCAGTAGAGGGAGCTAGCTTTAAACGTTATCCAGGCCAAAGAATTTAAATGCTAACATAACATTCTGTGGCAGTGCTCGCCAGATCTAGAAAGAGAAAATGCATGCTCTGATGCTGTATCTTTATTTCTGGGTATTAGATAATAAGCAAAACTGTTTTTGAGATCAATACTGATTCTCCAAAAGTCAAGATTTTTCCCAGTAATCAATACTTGAACTTTTTGAAAAACCTTTTCTATAAACTTCATCAGAAGTGGCAGTATTTTTACAAACATATATTTAGTCTCCGGGTATCTGAATTTGACTTGAAATGAGGCTTTCAGACCGTTGCAGGTGGATCTGGTGATATTTGTGAATGAGGTCGCTGTAGAGTTAGTTGACTCATATAGAAGTAGGGTGGACCCCCAACACAACAGCACTGGTGTCCTTATAAGGGGGGGGGATTTGGACACAAACACGCACACTGGAACCCCACCAAGTGGAGATGATGCAGGCAGAGATAAGGATGAGGCCAGCAAACCACTAGAAGCTGGGAGAGAGGCATAGATCACTCTCACCCACAGCCCTCAGCACAACCCAGCCAGTGGAAGCCTGCACCTCAAACTCGTGGCCCTCGGACTCCAGCACCGAGAGACAACAATTTCAGTTTTTTAAGCACTAAGTGTGTAATGCTTTGTTACATCAGCTCTAGCAAGCTAATACAGGACTTTATTTTATTCTCTTATGGTATTTAGGATGAAACTATTCTATCTAAAGTTCATCTTCCCTTTTGTTTTTCATTTTAACCTTAAGAAAGCAAACCTTTTAATAATCCAAAGGAATATAAATACACTGTAAAAGTTGGAAAGTACTGATAAATAGTTAAAAAAAATCAGGGCTGAAGCAGTGGCTCAGCCGTTACAGCACTTGCCCGGCATGCGTGAGTGTACACGAGTTCAAACCCCAGCACCACATTCGCAACCAAGTGTCCAAGGAATGAAAGTCACATGAAAAATTAAATAAAAAATTGCTTTAAAAAAAGATTAATAAAATTATCACCTTCCCCAAAATCAGAACTTACCTCTGTTAAGAGTTTATTTTAGGGGTTGGGGATTTAGCTCAGTGGCAGAGCGCTTGCCTAGCACATGCAAGGCCCTGAGTTCAATCCTCAGCCCTGAAAGAAAAAAAAAGAGTTTATTTTACTTCTTTGAGGTATTTTATTGGTGTGTGGTAATTATACATAATAGTGGGATTCGATATGCCATATTTGTACACATGCATAACATAAATTGTTCAATCTCGTTCCCCTTTCAGGTATTTTTACACATTTATAAACAGGTGAAATGTTTTGTCAAAATCATATTAAATTGGAGATAATCTGCTTTATTCACTAAATGATCCAGACCTTTCCACTTCAGTAAACTTTCATTTTTCTCATACCCAGTTCGTGGTCTAATACTTTCAATTGGTGCAGAATGCTTTCACAATTGCTTGGTTCAAACAATCCAAGGTCCCTCTCATAATCTCGCAGAACCACCCCCTTTCCCCCCTTTTAGATTTAACTGGCTTGTTAAATAAACTGGGCCAACTCTTGTACAGAATGTCCCATTTTCTATATTTTCCTGGTTATTTCCATGTGGTATCATTTTGTTCGCTTTTATATCCTTTGTATTTCTTGCAAACTGAAAGAACCAACAGCTTAGTAGATTTGAGCCAAACATGTAGCTAGACTACATAATAAATGATTCTACACGTTTCATAACAAGCATTTTTAAATGGTAGTCTGGAGGAATCCTCAAATTAGATTATTGTTGAATAGAATAGAATTTAAAAAGACATTTGTCTAATATATTATCTATTCATTTTCTCTAAAGCAGGAAATAGTAAAAGATATTTTCAGAATATGATTATATCCAGACAATAGATATTTCCTGAAAATAGCTAATTTGCTTTCCACAAAGGGAGATATGAAACATGCACTACCAAAGTCAGAGTCAGTCAAGTTTTCTAAAACTTTGAAGAGATTTCCTTGACCTTATCCAATTCATTAATTTCCTATTCAGTCTACTTCACCAGTGATCCATTCATTCATTCATCAAATATTTACTGAGCACCTACCATATGCCATACTCTGTCCTACCTATGGGGGATACAAAGTGAAATGCTCCTGTCCTCATGGAACTTAATTTTGTTCATAACTCAGAAATGGTCCAACCTGAAAATTGTAAATGCTGATAATATGCTTTATAATAAGTTCATGTCCTCCTTGTTTTCTCATTCACTTGCTACTCTGAATCTCAGGAGTCTACCTCCCTAGGACCTCAGTATCCTGGTGACTCTACATACCCACAGTTGGCCACAGTTTTCTTCTTAAGGAGTTGGACCCATGGTTGGTGAAGCATTTGAGCAACCTTCCCACTCTTTAACACTTTTGTCTGCACAGCCTCATCCAGGATGATCTTCTCACTATACTTACCCTTCATAGGTAAACTCAGACTGCACCAGGTTCAAATACCAGTTACATGTCTACCATAGAAAACTCCTTTAGCTCCAGATCATTCTTCTGGGTCCCGTTCCCATTACATCCAACAGCCTGCTAAATGTCCCTACCTAGAGTAACAATATATGTTCAGCATCCCAGGCAGAACTCATCCTCCTCCACACCCCCACTTTTCCTTCAGTGTCCTCAATCATCATTAATGGTGCCATTGATGTCACCATGAACTCCTGCCTCATTACATTCCCATCTAATTAATCACTAAGAGCTGTCAACTCTAAACCTCAAACATCCTTGCTGCTTTCTGTCCACTCTGTCATAATCTCTCTCCTGCACCTCATGGTAACTGCTCCACAGTCTTTGTTCTTCCAGCCATGTCCCCTCCAAGGGTTCCTCCATGCTGCCTTCAAGTTATCTTGCTACTGATATTTTTTCCACGTTCAGCATCTTAAAGCTCATCACCTCCTGAACAGAGTCTTTCCTTCCTAATTATTATTAGGTACTTTCACAATCTGGCTCCTGCCTTCCTCTTTCACCTCGGCTCCTGCACTACCTACTCCTCTCCAAATTTTCCATTATGCATGGTACCCCTGTGACTTTTCTCTAGTCATTACCTCTGTCTGGAATTCCCTTCTCATCCCACCTGTCCCATGTGTCCAAACCCACTTCAACTGTACAAACTTTATGTAATCAACTCATGTGTCCCTTCTTAGTTGAGAAACTGTGATTTCCCCCAGGAGACCAAAGAATATCTCTAGAATCCTACTGCATCTGCACACATTACATGATGGCAATTATTCTAACATTTTGGAGTTATCTGTTTCTAGGTTCATTTCATATGTAATCTATGGTTTGAGACAGGCCAGGCTGTTCCTGGTGCCAGCCCTAGAAGTTTAATAAATACTCATGAAATAGTGAATGAATAAAACGACAACATATATTTTTTTAAATTAGATGAATATGGAGTTACAATTGAGGAGGAAACATTATCAAAGATTTAAGAACAAATGTATATATACTTAGTTATCCAGGGCTAATGCCATGTCATGGATCCCCAGCTTGGGTTCCCATGTTGCTGTTTCCCCCAGAAGAACCCCTGAGTTAAATGGATATCTAGAGGAGGTCAGAGATCTCCTTCTGACATGATTCCCCCATATTCCAACCCTCCAGTCTCCTCCCACCCTGTCCCCCACCCTATGCCTCTAGGTATCCTAAGGAGTCATCCCCCTGTTGCGTTAAGAATCATACAATTTGAAGTTATTATTAGCTCAGCCGTCTAACATACTGCTTCCCCATGTACTTTAGCTCCCACAGAAGAGAGAAACCATTCAGCCCTTGAGTCTCTGAGATTGGGATACTTCACTTTGCACAATTCTTTCCATCTCCATCCATTTGATTTCAAAAGCCATAATATCATCTTCTCTACTGGCCAAGTAGTATTCCATTGTATATATGTACCAAAGTTTTTGTATCCACTCGTCGAGTGAGGAGCATCTGGGTTGGTTCCATAATCTAGCTATAGTAAATTGAGCTGCTATAAACATTGAGGAAGCCACATCACTATAATATGCTAATTCTAACTCTTTTGGGAAAATACTCAGGAGTGGGATAGCTGGGTCATAAGGTGGTTCCATCCTTAATTTTTTGAGGATTCTTCACACTGCTTTCCAGAGTGGCTGAACCAGTTTGCTGAACCAGCAGTATAACAGTGTTCCTCTTTTCTCACAGACGCTCCAACATCTGTCATTGTTTGTATTCTTCATTTTTGCCACTCTAACAGGAGTGAGGTGGTATCTCATTGAAGTTTTGATTTGCATTTCCCTTATAGCTAATGATGTAGAGCATTTTCTCATATATTTATGGGCTTTCTGGACTTCCTCTGGTGAAAAGTTTCTTTTTAGATCCATAGCCCATTTACTGACTGGATTATTTGTGGTTTTGGTGTTTAGTTTCTTTAGTTCTTGTATATTCTGTATATTAGCCCTGTGTCAGAGGTGTAGCAGGCAAAGGTTTTCTCCCATTCTGTAGGTTCTCTCTTGATGCTCTTGACTAGATCTTTAGCTGTGCAAAAACTTTTTAGTTTCATTGCATCCCATTCATTTATTCTTGACTTTACTGCCTGCACCATGGGAGTTTTGTTAAGGCAGGCGCCACCAACTCCTATATCCTGTAGTGTTGACCCTACTTCTTTTTCTAGTAAGTTTAAAGTTGTTGGCTTAATATCCAGATCTTTGACCCATTTAGATTTAAATTTTGTGCAGGGCGAAAGATAAGGATCCAGCTTCAGTTGTCTACACATGGCTGTCCAATTTGTCCAACACCATTTGTTGAACAGGCTATCTTTCTTCCACGTTATGCTGTTGCTCCCTTTATCAAATATCAAATAGTTAAAGATATGGGGGTTTGTATCAGGATCTTCTATTCTGTTCCACTGGTCTTCAGTTCTGTTTTGATAAAACATACCATGCTGTTTTTGCTACTACAGCTCTGTAGTATAATTTCAAATCAGGGATTGAGATACCCCCTACTTCTTCCTTCCTGTAATGTTTTGGCTAGTCTGGGTCTCCTGTTATTCCATATGAACTTGAGAATTGCTCTTTCTATATCTGAGAAGAATCTCGTTGGTATCTTGATGGGGATTGCATTAAATCTGTATAGGGCTTTGGGTAGAATGGCCATTTTTATTATATTGATTCTGCCTAACCATGAGCATGGAATATTTTTCCATCTACTCAGGTCTTCTGTAATTTCCTTTTTTTAGTGTTTGATAGTTTTCTTTGTAGAGGTACTTAATATCCTTTGTAAGGTTAATGCCCAGTTATTTCATTTTTTTGGAAGTGATGGTGAATGGGAGAGATTTCCTGATTTTTTCTTCTGCGGATTTGTTGCTGGAGTAAAGGAAAGCTAGTGACTTACTGGAGTTGATCTTGTAGCCAGCTACTTTGCTAAAATCACCTATAAGCTCTAGGAGTTTTTCTGGCCAATGTTATTGGGTCTTCCAGGTATAGAATCGTGTCATCAGTGAATAGAGATAACTTAACTTCCTCCTTTCCTATATGAATACCTTTGATTTCCTTGTCTTGCCTGATAGCTCTGGCAAGGGTTTCAAGGACTATATTGAACAAGAGTGGGGAAAGTGGAAAGCCTTGTCTTGTTCCTGAATTCAGTGGAAATGCTTTCAGTTTTTCTCCATTGAGGATAATGTTCACTATGGGTCTGTCGTAAATGGATTTGACATAGTTAAAGTATTTTCCCTTGATCTATCTTTTCCAGAGTTTTGAGCATAAAGTGGTGTTGAATTTTATCAAATGCCTTCTCTGCGTCTATTGAGATGATTATATGATTTTTATTTTTAATTCTGTTTATGTGGTGGATTACATTGATTGATTTGTGTATGTTGAACCAGCCTTGTTTTCCTGGAATGAAGCCCACTTGATCATAATGTATTATCTTTTTAATGTGCTTTTGTATCCGATTAGCTAAAATTTTATTAAGGATTTTTGTATCAATGTTCATCAGGGAAATTGTTCTGTAGTTTTCTTTTCTTGACATGTCTTTGTTGGGTTTTGGAATCAGTGTAATATTTGCTTCATAAAAAGTGTTTGGGAGTGTTCCCACTCTATCAATTTCATGGAAGAGCTTGTAGAGGATCAGTGTTAGTTCTTCTGTGAAGGCTTGGTAGAATTCTGCAGTATATCCATCCGGACCTGGGCTTTTATTTTTTGGGAGAGCTTTGATTGCTGCTTCAATTTTGCTGTCTGTGATGGGTTGGTTTAGATTTTCAAAGTCCTCCTGTGTTAAAGAGGGGATGTCGTATATGTCCAAGAACCTGTCCATGTCCTCCAGGTACAAATGTGGCAGAGTATACATTTTCAAAATACGTTCTGATAATCTTCTGGATCTTGGATGAGTCGGGGTGATATCCCCATTTTCGTCTCTGATTTTGTTGATTTGCTTCATTTCTTTCTTCCTTTTAGTGAGGTTGGCAAGGGGTCTGTCAATTTTGTTCACTCTTTCAAAGAACCAACTCTTAGTTTTGTTAATAGTTTGTATAGTTTTTTTGTTCACAATTTCGTTGATTTCAGCTCTGATTTTGGTAATTTCCTGTCTTCTGTTGGCTTTGGGGTTGGGTTGTTCCTCTTTTTGTAGTCATTTGAGTTGAAGCATAAGGCTATTTATCTGATCTCTTTCTAGATTTTTGATGTATGCACTCAGTGCTATAAATTTACCTCTTAAGAATGCCTTCACACTGTCCCTGAGGTTTCAGTATGTTGTTTCCTCATTCTCATTCACTTCCAAGAACTTCTCAATTTCTGCTCTCATTGCCTCTTTTACCCATCCTTCGTTTAAGAGGTAGTTATTCAATTTCCAAGTATTTGAGTAGTTTCTGTTGTTTCTCTTGTTGTTAATTGCTAAGATCATAGCATTATGATCTGACAGAATACATGGAATTATATCCACTTTTTTATATTTGTTAAGATTATCTCGGTGAACTAGGATGTGGTCTATTTTAGAGAAGGACCCATGAGCTGCTGAGAAGGTAAATTCAGCTGTATTAGGATGTAATATTCTGTAGATGTCTGTTAAGCCCAATTGACTAGTAGAGTTGTTCAGATTGGAGATGTCTTTATTGAATTTTTGTTTTGATGATCTGTCTAGAGTTGATAGTGATGTATTGAAGTCCCCCAGAATTAATGTGTTGAGATCAATGAGGGGATTGATGTCCTTAAGTATTTTTTCCGTATATTTGGAGGGGGTTGTAATTGGGAGTATAAATGTCAATTATTGTTATATCTTCTTGACAGACTGTCCCTTTTAGTATGATAAAGTAACCCTTTTTGTCCTTTCTGACTAGTTTTAGATGGAAATTAACTTTATCAGAAATTAGAATCACCATGACAGCTTGCTTTTTGGGGCCACAGGTCTGGCAGGTATTTTGCCATCCTTTCACTTTCAGCCTGTGTTTATTTTTGAGTGTCAAATGTGTCTCTTGCAGGCAACATATTGTTGGATTTTGATTTTTGATCCAGTGGGCCAGTCCGTATCTTTTAATTGGGGCACTGAGACCATTCACATTCAAAGTTAGAATAGATATGGGAGGTTGAGTCTCAGACTTTGTGACAATTACAGAGTTTTGAGTCATCTTGGAAGTCAATTTGTGTATAATATGATTATTCACTTGCCTTTGTTTAAGGATTTAGGGTATCATTGGCATTTTCTTCTGAATGGAGAACATCCTTGAGAATATTCTGTAGTGCAGGATTTGTGTTCACGTATCTTGCTAGCTTGAGTTTATCGTCGAAGTATTTAATTTCCCCATCACATTTGAAGCTGAGTTTTGCAGGATATATTATCTTTGGGTGGAAGTTGTTATTTTTCAACACTTGAAAGATCTTGCTCCAAGCACTTCTGGCCTTCTTTTTTTGCTCTGAAAAATCCATAGTGATCTGAATTGGTTTGCCTGTGAATGTGATTTGGGGCTTTTCTCTAGCAGCTTTTAGAATTCTTTCATTAATTTCTCTGTTATTCAATTTGTATATGACATGTCTTGGTTAGTTTCTCAATTGATTAGGCCTATTTGGTGTTCTATAAGCATCTTGGATGTGATATTCTGGGTCAATAGCAAAATGAGGGAAGTTCTCATTTATGACTTCGCTTAAAAGGTTCTTGAAGCCTCTTGTTTGCTGTTCGGAGTTTTCCTCCAGGCCAATGATTCTCAGATTATTATGCCTCATCTCATCAAATATTATTTGGAAGTTCTGATCATGTAATATAAGTTGCTTATCTTGTTTATCTTCTTTGAATTTGACATTGCTTAGCCAATCCTCATTTTCTGGTGTTCATTCTTCAAGAGCTGAAGTTCTATTTTCAGTGGAGTATACTTTGGCGTTGGTATCTTCCAGTGAAGATTTGATTTGGTTAATCATGTTTTTGCATCCTGATAGCTCTGCTACATCTCTTTTCAGTACGTCTAATTCTTTGTGTAGCTGATCTTTCATCTCATGGAATTGCTCCCTGATTTCCCTGTCTCTCTTTTCTTGAAATTGTTCTCTGATCTCTTTCCTTATGTCTTCTCTCAACTCTTTGATTGAATTACTAATCATAATGCTGATACAATATCTTTGGTTTTCATCTAGGTCCCTGGCTATGGGGTCCTTGGGTGGAGATCTGTGGGGATGAGGAAGAGAGTTATTTACCCTTTTCCTCATTTTCAGAATCAGAAAGCATGTCTTGTAGTTCAATCTTGTTACTCTTGGAGAAGTAATTGGAGCTTCTTATGGCTTTGCTTCATTGTGATGGGGAGCTATTTGGTCAAGACAGACCTAAAGATGCCAGACCATTCTGCGAGAACTTGAGAGCCTATAGGTGCAGATATTAGTCTGTTTCAACTAAAACAGATGTTCTGATGACTAGCACCAATAGTAGCAGTTTTCTTTGAGAGGGCTCTTACATTATATTATGATAGCAAGCAAGTACCCATTTCAAAGAGTGTCTGTTTCTTCAGATAGCAGAAGTCTCTGAACATGGGGAGAAGAAATGACTAGGAGGTCAAGGAGGTGAATTGGGGAGTTACAATAGAACAACTGACTTAGATTAAAGAGGAACAAGGGATTAGGGGGAGTAGGTTATTCTATTAGGAATAAGAAAAACATAGAAATGGGGCATGGGTGGGGTAAAGACTTTGGGTGAGGATGAGAGAAAACTGCTAATATTTAGGAATTACCAGAGTACAGGGGAGGAAGAGGTTAGTATGGGGCATGGTTCTCTTCGCTCACCAGAGGCTGAGGCTATTTTGCTACCATGAAATGTTTTCCTGGTTGGATCCCAATGGTATAGGGATAGCAGTTGGGTTCAAGAAGACAGAGAAAGTAGGAGCCAATCACCAATACATACACATGGATAAATATTTACATCCACCAACACCAAATTCAGTACTAATCGTAAAGCAAAAAAAGGATAAAAGAAAGGAAAAAACCACACAGTAACATTAAAAGTTTTAAAATATTATACTCCAACCAGATCCCTGTTTAAAAAAACCAAAAAACCAAAAAAACAAAAAAAAAAAACAAGCAAACAAACCCAAGAGGCACACGAAAAAATAAAAATAACACAAAACTAGTTGTGAAAGTTCTGAGTTTTTTGCCCCCTAGGTCAGCGAGTATATACCATGAGGGGATGTGTTCAAATCTGTCATCTAGCTGGGACTCTTCACAGTTGAGCTTGTCAGGGGAGAAGCAGTTTGGATAAGTCTGATGATATGGAATTTCTTAGAGAATCTCCTCAAAATTTTCTGATGCAAAGGAGTGTAAGAATCTGCCTTCTTGCAAGGATAGATTTCAGCTCCCCCTGGGCTGTAGCCTTGAGGTGATTATTTTCTGCCTGACCACACTCTAGAATTTCTTGGGCCTGGGGCTCAGAAGCTTTAGACAATCTAGATCCTAGTGTAGATGAGTGGGTCTCTGACTGATCCAAGGAGAGTGGCCAGCTGGAAACTCGCTTACTCAGGATCACTGGTGACCCACTCTGTGTGACTTGTGATCTTCAGAAGTCCCAAGAGCTGCTCTGTGGGGTTGACTGAAACCCGGGAAGGATGGTCCAGGTTGTGCCAGTGCTTATGTGGTTCTCAGTTGCAAGCATGAGGGGGCGCCCATCTGGAGAGGTCAAGGCCTACATAGCCTTGGCTATGCACAGGGCTCAGATGCTAAGGGAAAGCCCATGCTGTCCCTTTTATTCAAAGCTTCCTGAGGCTGATATCAGACCTTGCCTTATTAGAGAGTTACAGGCCACTTTTGCAGAGGCTGAGGTCCCCTTGAGAAGGATGTGCCCTGCTGCAACAAGCTGTATTCACAGGCTCCTCCTATTTGGGCGTGTAGAGGGGCGGGCAGAAGGTCGCCATCGGAGAGGTTTGCGAGCTGGAGAGGGGATGCGCAGTTCCACACAGCCACCAGTGCAGCCGGCCTGGGGTGGGGTGGGTGGTAACTTCTCTCTTTCTGTTCTTGGGGACTGAGGTCCCAAGACACTGTTGAGTGACCCGCCCCGCTATCGCACGCTGGTGTGAGCGATTATGTTAAAGGACTTGAAAAT
Organism: Aplodontia rufa; assembly: GCA_004027875.1. Taxonomy (NCBI): domain Eukaryota; kingdom Metazoa; phylum Chordata; class Mammalia; order Rodentia; family Aplodontiidae; genus Aplodontia; species Aplodontia rufa. Next base: position 39,723 of record PVKS010006906.1, on the reverse strand, counting down.
CAGCTCTTGTAAACAGTGGGCACGGGTGGAAAAGTGTTGACCGCCATGATTTTTTTTTTTTTAAAGAGAGAGGGACAGTGAGAGAGACAGAGAAAGAGAGAAACAACTTTATTGAGTTTTTCACATGGCCTTAGTTGCTCCAACACTCAGTTGTGTACGTGGTGCTGGGGTTTGAACCCGGGTCCTCGTGCTTTCCACGCAAGCGCCGAAACCGCTGAGCCACCGCTCCAGCCCCGACCACCATGATTGAGTTAAAGTTCTTGTGCCGATTCCTCTCCTCCCTCGGCTCCGCCAGCGACCGGAGGTGGAGCGGGAACTCCCAGCACCACACAGCCCCTTTGGGAGAGGGCCCAATCTCAGGGTGGTAGATTCTGGTTTTCTGACCATGGCGGCTGAGACTCCAAGACCGTTTTTTGCTGAGCAACCAGCCCCACCCTCAGGGAAATGTCACAATGGTGAGCCGGATGTGCGGCTCGCCAAAACAGTGGTAAGTTCCCTAATGTGAGCAATTAATTCCCAGAGCTTTATACTGAGTTCATGTAAATTAAGAGACCTCAGATCAGGGAGTTCGAGGCCAGGTTAGGGTATTTGATTAGGAAACTTGCTCCGTTTCCTCCCCTCTGGAGTAGCTCCCCTCCCCCTGGGTGTGGGGCCGATTGCACGGGCCCCACAAACTTCTCCTTTATATTGGTTAATGCACCACGCTATTCCTTTGGAGTTAAAAAATTAGTGGGGGCTAATATTCCCCCGCACTGGGAGCTGTGTCCTACCGTGGGAATCCGCATGCTTTCCTGCAGCGTGAGGCGATTCTCAGGAGTGTCTCGGAGTCACTGTAGTGGGGGTGGACACCATCCTGGGGTCCCTTGTTCTGTTTTTGATCAACATGCATTTCTAACAACACAGCATCCCAAGATCCTCAATTAGGAAACATGTTTACCATTCAGAAACCATTCGCAGCACATGCTTAAATAATTTTCAAAAACACATTGGCAAACCTCTCGAAGTCTATATTTTTCTTTAATGAACTTTGTATTAAAGCATAATATACACATAAAAAGTGAAAAAAGTCATAAGTTTATAGCAGTAACTGCCAGTCAGACCAAGAAAAAAAGCTTTATGGCTCCCTGAAGCAGCTCTAGTGCCTCTCCCAGTCATGCCTCCCTTCAACGCTAACGTTTTAGATTAGTTTACCTTAATTATAGATTTTGAATTTTTAATAAATGAAATTACAGAGTACTTTCTGTATCTATACAGCCTAACCATCTCTTTATTCAATTTTTCCTACCAAGTGTTTCTTATAACTACTAATTTTGCTAATTTGATATAGTGTTTTTCTAATTTAAAAATAAGGTATTGCACCCAAGCAAACTAACTTGGGAGTAAAAAATACAAGAAGTTCCACATCACAAGGCTCAGGAGATTAGTCTATTCTTTTCCATTTATTTATTTACTCAATCATTTATTTAATTAGTACAAATATAACAGTATAAATATTCAAAAAAATTTTTCTGTTTTCAGCTAGCACTGCTCAAAATATGTTCCAGGCATGACCATCTGGAGCTCTTTCAGTCAACTCTTGTGACTCTTTGACATTCATTATCTCCTTCACACTCTGTGCTTGTGTGGATATGTGTGTGTTTACTGTCTGGAACTATAAGAAGATTCTGGCTCATCTTATAGATTCCCTCCCACACCTTAGAATTAATCATTTCTCCAAGGAGCCCTAGTGGCACAAACATTTTAAGAGTGCATTAGTCAGCATTGCATCACTGTGACTAAAATACCTGACAAGAATTACTGAGAGGAAGAAAATTTATTTTAACTCACAGTTTCAGAGGTTTCAGTCTGTAATTAGCCAACTCCATTGCTCTGAGCCCAAGGTGAGGTGGAGTATCATGGCCGAAAGGCACAGCAGAGGAAGACCATTCACCTCCTGGTGGCTGAGAAGCAGAGAAAGGGGAAGGGCCTCAGGGAAGATGTGCCCTTCCAGGGGTTCCTCCCAGTGACCCACCTACCTACAGTTACCACCCAGTCAGTCCACTCAAATAAGAATGGGCTGATTAGGTTACAACTCTCTGGATCCAGTCCTTTCACCTCTGAACACTCCTGCATAAACACAGGAGCCTTTGCAGGGGGGACACTTCATATCCAAACCGTAACAGACAGGTGTCACTTTAGGCTGAGTGTGGATGTACTTTTTCTACTGTTTAGTTCTAAAAGTCTAGAAAACTTTATAAATTTCATCATTGATGTATTTTCATGAATAATACTACCTAGTCCTTTCATTAGCTGCATTTGAGAGAGGAAACAATCCTCTACTCAGAAAAACCCCTTTCCTAATTCTAGGACTTACCTGAGGTAAGCCTGTCTTCAGAGAAGTCCAGTGGTCTTCAGCTTGCCATCTGCTTGGCAGTCTCTCGAGATCGTTTTCTAAAATCGCCTCCACATTCACTTCATCTGCTTTATTTTATCATCTCATCACGTCTTTCAACTACCCATTTCCTTGAGCCTTTTCTTTTCTTTCACAGTCACAATCTTGGTATTCAATAGAAAACAGAAATGCCAACAGCTTCTTCTATTTTCCTGTGTTAGAAAAGAGCTTTCTGTACACTTTATTGGGCTTTAAACCACTTATGGGGAAGAGCTTCCTGAAAAGAAATATTCTTTATGATTTCTCTGTGTTCTTTTCTTCAGCTGACTTAAACAGAAATATCTTTTCCAACTTCTGTATTTGCTTGAGTTTCATCAGAGATATCTTTGTAAGACGTTCAAACTTCGACTTTTAAAAAGTCACAATATGGGTGTCCTGCTTCCAGGCACCCCTCTGCCTTGCAGAGTCTCTGCTCTCCTTACTTAAATAAATCCTACTCCTTTTACTTTAAAAAAAAAAGTCACAAAATGCAGGATTTTTTTTAAAGTAATGACTAAAGATTTTTCTGGGACCAACTCTTGGATCTCATGAAAATAGCCCACTCAACTCTGTAATTACCCAGTTTATCAATATGCTACCAAAGTCAATCTATTAGGAGTTAGTTTAAATTTTAATAAAAATGTGAGTAAGATTTAACCTAGAGAATATTGAAAAGCATTCTTACTGCAATTCATCAACTCTCCCCGTTTCCAATTACAACTTCAATTTCTCCCCTCCCCAATCTTTCCAAATTTGCTTCTCTCTCTCTCTCTCTCTGTCTCCCTCCCTCCTTGAGAAGGATTGCCTTCATTTATACTTTATTGGAGTCTGGCAGAATTCAACTTGCTCAATTTGTGTTTCTATTTTGTGAGTCTACCCATTTGTATAGACCTAAGTTTAACTAAATGCAATATTTTTCTAGTAGTTCTTGAGGTTAGGTTAAGAATCTGCCCCATAGGGCTGGAGCGGTGGCTCAGCGGTTTCGGCGCTTGCCTGGCAAGCACGAGGACCCGGGATCAAACCCCAGCACCACGTACACAACTGAGTGTTGGAGCAACTGAGGCCATGTGAAAAACTCAATAAAGTTGTTTCTCTCTTTCTCTGTCTCTCTCACTGTCCCTCTCTCTTTAAAAAAAAAAAAAAAAAAAAAGAATCTGCCCCATAGAATCTTACATTCTAATGAAGGTACGCATAGGAAGCATCTATGTGTATTCCATTAAATATTAAGGTAAAAACATTCTTGTTAAGTCCTTAGATTGCTGATGCCATGTAGAATAAAGTAATTATAACCGACAGATACTCCATTCTGTGCATTCTGGTGTTTAATGAAAGCTTTCAAGTGAAAAGTGGCACAGGTAGCTTTAGAATTTAAAATATCAGAGTTGCTCCTTATTCTTTCCTTAGAAAGATAAGGAACAAGGTTTAGAATAAGAATGTGCAAAATGTAACATTTAAGATAAAGTTATACTTCATTTCATCATCATAAAGGTGGATTTCTATCTAAATCTGCTTAATACATGGTATAGGGAAGGTGTTTTTTTCTTTATAGTAGTACTGGGGTTTAAAAAATTATTTCATCAATAGATTTACTACTTACTAGGCACTCAAAACTGAAAGTTAATTTTGTCCTGTACCCTTATTTAGAAATTGCTTAGCTTAATGTTTTTCCCACTGTTTTCCATTCAGTTTAAATATTCTAGTATACTAAAAACAATTTAAAATAAAATAAATAAATATTCTAGTATATACTATTAGGTATTCCCTACAAAAATGATTCTAGAATGAAAATTATTCTGGGATTAAAGAAACCTTGGAAATGCTGGGTTGAATGGGATTTAACTGCCTTCTGTTGTACAGAATTTATTGGGGACTTTAACATTTGAATGTGCATGGTTATGTGTATGTGAAAGTGCTCCAGGGATTTCTCTCAAGTGTCTGGTCATGACCACTTTACTCCCAAAACACCAATTAACACTCGCAGACCAAATTTCAGAAAGTGATAGATTAATGTAGAGAGCAAAGGAGAAGGAAATTTGAAGTGGCAGGTAGAAGGACAGGGATGTTGCTAACAGCAATGAGAAACAGGAGAGATTAATTTGGAATGGAAGATTACCTTTGTTTTGAACATGATGAGCATTCTATGTGAGACTCCAGCTCAGGAAAGAGCTCAAGACTGGAGTTTCTAATTATTGCTGATTTCAAAGCCTTTACCACACAGTGCCAGCCCCTTAAATCTCTTAGGAGTTGGATCACAGGTATCCTTTTACTAATATTATTTAAAATAATGTGCTTGAAAAACATTTACTTTTTCAAAGAAAATAAAAGGTGTTGCAGACTTTATGTAATGCTGTGAAGAAAATTTCTTGTTCAACTGGTCAGTGATTGAAGAAGCTGAGCTTCCAGGTTCTCAAATAGTAGTAGAGCTTCCTTGCATGAGACAAGAAAAAGGATGTGAGTTCATTCCTAAAATAGAAAAGAGGAGAGAGCTGTGTTTGAGAGTAAGGATTTGGGTAGATGGAAAGGCAGGAGAGGAGAGGAGGAAGAGATGAGACAGCAGAGACATTTCATGAGGGATTTCAAGTAAATGGTTATGTGATATAATTAATTCATCCTCATGCTCCAGAGCTGAATTCTCAAAAAATGCATTCAGTGTGGGGGTGTTTGTTTGTTTAAAGAAATGGCGATTTTATTTGGCAGTGAACCCAGGCAGCGTCTGACTTGAGAAGCTAAGGTGATTCCTTTGGTGGAGCTTGCGGCTGCCCAGCCAACAGCTGCTTGCCCTTTCTTCCCTCCCAGCAGGAGCCTGCTTTTTCTCAGTTGATCACCTGACTGCATCCAGAAGAAGCCAACCCCATTTGCAGTTCCAGAGGAGATTCTGGTTTGTCTGAGCCAATCATGGCCTTCTCCTTGCTCAGGGCTGCATTAGGAACCTGATGTTGGCCACTAAGATTGCAAGGAAGAGGATTCTGGGAAAGGCTTCCCAAATTCTGAGAAGCAAACTCAAGAAAGTTTGTTCATACTTATTCTTGTAGACTTTTCCCTACTCGTCACAAAGTCAAGAATAACATCCATTTCCAGGGAGTCAATCTGAAGTTATAAGCTAGAGAACAGGGGGTCTTCCCTGCCCCTGCCCTGCCACTGGACTTCTTGTTACATAAGATCATAAATGTGCTTGTTGTTTAAACCACTTTAAGAGTTTAAGAATTTTGTTTCCTTGGATGTGACAATGGATGAGGATCAAATGCATATCATATTGTTACTTTATATGCATTTATGATGGTACAACAACTCGACTCCTCAATTAAAAAAAAAAGAATTTTATTTCTTGCAGGGTACAAACTAGTGTCCACTCACAGTGATGTGACACTCACTAGCCTGCAACCTGAAACATTTTCCTGGGTGGAAGAGCAATGTAGTGAAACCCAGTCTAGTGTAAATAATGTTTTCTTTTTTGTCAAAAGGATTGAACCCAGAGACACTTAACCACTGAGCCCCATTCCCAGCAGCCCTTTATATTTTTTTATTTTGTGGCAGAGTCTCACTAAATTTCTTAGAACCTTGCTAAGCTGCTGAGGTTGGCCTTGTACCTGTGATCCTCCTGTCCTAGCCTCCTGGGCCACTGGGATTACAGGCATGCACCACCATGAGCAGCCAAGCCAAGCCTAAATAATTCATAATCTTCAGCATTATAATTTATGCCAGACGTCTGTAAAATTTGAGAAAGAGAAAGGCTTTAAGGAATTGGCTCACATGAGATTTGCAATTCCAAAATTGGCAGGGTGGATTAAGGGGCTAGGAGACCCAGGACAAGTTAGTGTTTTAGTTAAAATACAAAGCCCATCTGTGGCATCTGACCACCTGTCCCTCTTTCTTGGAAGAGGTTGGTCTTTTGGTCTTGTCAAGCCTCTAGCTGACTGGTAGAGGCCCACCCACCCACAAAGCCAATCTGCTTTACTCAAAGTACACCAATTTAAAAGTATATCTCACCCAAAAACACCCTCACAGAAACATCCAAAATAATGTTTAACTATCTGGATCCTGGCTTAGCCGATTTGACATATGCAATTAACCATATGAGCATCTTTGCATTTGCTAACCGGTTTCTTTGGCCCTCATCACACTCTGAGAACATCCAAGGCATTGTGAATATTTTCTCTCAAGGGCATCATGGCAAATAAAATAACAAAACCACAATTCTACATGAAGGCAATAGCTGAAACCAAGACACTGAATAAAGAAAAGGAGTAAGGCCAACCCTGGGAAATACATGGTAACTAGAGGTAGAAAAAGGAAGAGAAGCCAGTGATGGAGCAGCTGGAGAAGAGCAGCAGATCGTGGCTCACAGTCAGAGTCAACACTGCCAGTGGTGCTAGAAATCAAGGATGACAACATCCAAAGACAACACTAGGTCTCTAAGAGTTCACCCATCTTGGGGTGTAGGCAGACAGCATATCAACGTGAGCTGTTGGGGAAGCACCTAAAAAAAGGCATTGCTAATGGAGTGCAAAAAGTGTAAGAAAGAAGTAGGAAAATAACAACAGTTAATCCAGTGTCCTGGTACAATTAAAAAGAGACCCTGAGTGTGGATATTGGAGAAGTATTTATCACCCCTAGGCCAGAAGAAACTTGGAAAAGGAGAGGGTTCCAGAAACCAAAGACCTAGAGAATTGATTAACAGGAGCTGTGACCTTGTGCCCAGGGATGTGACGAGCTATGTCAATGCAGCCAGGAGTGAACAGGACAGGGAATACCTTGCCCCCACTCTCCTACTGCATCACCTGTTGGTGCTCCCACTGGCTACTTGGTGGGCACCCAATTAAATTTGAATGTCAGGTGAGCTTAAGTATTTATATTATATCTGGCATGGGACATACCTACATCAAAAATAATCTGTCTTTCTCTAGTTGGTGCCCTGGATACTCATGAAAAGGCATTCTAGGAGTTTCATCATGGCGACCCGTGGGAGAGCTGAATGAAAAAATCTCTCTGTGAATGCGGGACACCAACAGTGAGAGAAGTGCCTTACTATGAGGTGGGTGGACAGCAAACTTTCTCCCCAAATTCATTACTATCCAAGGAAGGAAGTTTAGGAAAGTGGAGCCATGGTCAAGCTGAAAGTAAAGGAAATCCCACATAATAACTTTCCAGCGCCAGCCAGCAGAGGGCTGGGAATTTGCCCCAGAGGGGAGGAAGCTGTGCACACTTAAATAAACTCAGAATCAGTAGTGAGCGCTGATGCAGGTAGCCTCAGCAGAGATGGGCATGAGACTCCAGTGCTCCTGGGCTGAGGAAGCTAAAGGAACTTAGGGACTGCTTCAATACACACAAATTAGAGGCCCCTGAATCTGATTATGCAAAGAAGTGTGGTGGCACCACCATTTTGAAGCCTCCTAGAGGGTGGTACAGGAAACCACTTCCTGAACAGTGAACCCAAAACCACCAGATACAGAGCAGAATAGGGAGTGCAGCCTGGAGGAGCGGCTCCTGGTCCCTAATGTTTTCACTGTCTGCCCTGGGGGCTGTGTGGGTCTGGCAGGCCCTCCCTACTGGTCATGGGACTTGTGTTTAGAGGCTTTCCACCTACCCTGTACATGCCCAATCTGCGGGTGGAGTTAGTGACTGGTATTCTGATCAATAGGCCCCAAACAGCCTGGGGAGAGGGGGTTCAGCCTGCAGGTCCAACAGATACTGCCTGAAACTCTCAGGTTAGGGGGAGGCTAGCATCAGCCTCGGGGTCCCATGAACAGAAGGGACAGCCTAGATCCAGTGCTTTCCTCTAGTTTCAGGCCCTTAATTCTGTAAACAGAAGCAATCCCATAGGTCCTGGGCACTCCAAGTGAAACGGCTTTTACACCCCCTAGTGGTTGCATTTGAGACCTCCACAAACACTGGTCTAGCTGAGCTGGTGTCTCCTTCATGTCTGCTTCCCCTTGCTGGGGTTGTGACTGCTCCACACATCACCCCTTGGGGCAAATGAGGACCTCAAGACACCCAAAAGTGGGGCAATAACGGTTCCAGGTGAGCTCAGTTCAGGCCGGCCACTCTCCCTGGAACAGCAAGAGTCCCTTACAGCTGCACCAGGATCCACAAGACTCCCAATGCCCCCTGGGTCCCTGGCTGAAGTGGGACAAGAGTTTGGGCAGGCAGACACTAAACTGCCCAAGAGTACAACTCGGGTGGCCCTAAAGTCTGTTCTCACAGGAAGCAGGGAAGGTGAATGTTTGCAACCCATCTACAGGAAAAAATTACTGGGAGGCCTCCTGGAAATCCCACTGTCAGCTGAGATCACCAAAATTCAATCCCTCCAACAAACTCAACTGGGAAGAGCCTCCACCTAGAACTCAGTTATGAACACATACCTCCACTGTACATTTTGACCTCAGTGGTAATAATTCATAACATTTCTTCTTTTGTTGCTATTGTTGTTCTTGGAATTGGCATTCCTTAGTGTATGCTTTTTTTCTGTTTATTTGTGTGGTTGATTATGTTTTACTGTTGCTATGATTTGTTGTAATTGTCTGCTGTGTCCATATTGCTGGGGTTCGATCTGTGGCTGTCTGTAATATTGCAAACTAATCCTCAGTCTCTTTGGGCTGGAAAGACCCCTGGTCTTTACTATCTCCTTCTTCTCCTTACTATCAATTCCTAAACTGTATTCTGATCTTTCTTATCCTCCCTCAAAGTCATTACCCCACTCTCATCCCAATCTTTTCTCAATCTTGTCCTTATTTTTAGGAGAATAGCCTACATCATCTCTACTACCTTGTAGCTCTATATCCTAATTCACAAGTTCCACACTATCTTCCTTACCTCATTCCCTTTGCTCTCTAGACCTTTTTTCCCTCACCTATAGAGAAGTCCTGGTAATCTGAAGTGAATGCCATACTTGAAAATGGGTGTTTACTTGCTAACCAAGTATAGTGTGAGAGCTATCATGGAAGAAGACTGCTAAGCTGATTGTTCCTATGGGTGCTAATCATCACTGTAACAGCCACAGTCAACATTGTCTGTTGTATGCATTGGCTGCACTTATTGACTGCTACCCCCTATCCCCCGAGGTATTAGAAAACTTAAATGTCCACAATCCTTCACAGATTGGGGTCCCAGCCATTGAATAGTGCTACCAAAATTGTAGCCCAGTCCAACCAAGCAAAAAGTTAAAAAGCCCCGAAACCATCAACAAAGCCCTCAAGACAATTATTCAGTGTTGGATCTCAAGCCACACTCCTTGTAACTGAAAATAAGGAAAAATGGAAACAATCCCCCACCTCAACCCCACAGCTCCCCATCCAAGGAGTCTGTGGTCGGGGTCCTAGATGAAAACCTAAAAAATGTTTCAACAATATGATTAGTAATTCAATCAAAGAATTATAAGATTTAAGGAAAGAGATAAGAGCATTTTCAGGAGATGAGAGACCACATATATAAAGAGCTAGACCTTCTGAAAAGAGATGTAGCAGAGCTCTTAGAATTGAAAAATACTGTCAAACAAATCAAAAGCTCATGGGAAGATACTAATACCAGAGTAATCTCAGTAGAAAATAGAACCTCAGCTCCCAAAGAATGAACATCAAATAACAAAGACATGCTGAGCAATATTGAGTTCAAGGAGGGCAGAGAACAAAAGAAACTTATTGTGCATGATCAGACCTTCCAAGTAGTATTTAATGAGATGAGAAGAAATAACATGAGAGCAATTGGGACTGAAGAAAACATTGAACAACAAACAAGGGGCATTAAGAACCTTCTAAGTGAAATTGCCAAGGAGAATTTTCCCCAGATCAGTGTTGATCCAGAAAAATCAAATTCAAGACACCTATGGGACACCAAGCAGACCTAACCAAATGAGAAATTCACTGAGACACATCATTTTTAAAATGAATAACAGAGAAATCAAGAAAAGAATCCTAAAAGCAGCAAGGGAAAAACACCAAATCACATTCAGAGGCAGACCAATTAGGATCACTATGGATTTCTCAGATCAGACATGCTCCAAGAGAGCATGGAATGATATTTTTCAAATTTTGAAAGAAAACAATTTTCACCCAAGGACACAATACCCTGAAAAACTCAGCTTTAAACGTGATGGGAAAATTAAATACTTCAATGATAAAATCAGGCTTGCAAGGTACATAAACACAAAGTCTGAGCTACAGAAAATTCTCAAGGACATACTTTATTCAGAGGAACATGCAAAAAACTTACAAAACCTATAAACAGAAGAAAGTCAATAATCACAAAACACACTAAAATATATTCAAGATGGCACAAAACACAGCAATAGTCACAGCATCAGGGACCCAGATTCCCATATCTATTCTAACTCTGAATGTGAATGGACTCAATGCCCCAATAAAAAGACACAGATTGGCTCACTGGATCGAAAAACAAAGACCAACAATACGCTGCCTACAAGAGACACACCTCACAATCAAAAAGAGACACAGACAGAAGGTGAAAGGTTGGCACAATGTCTACTAGGCTTGTGGCCCAAAAAAGCAAGCTGGCAGTGCCTTATATCAGATAAAGTTAATTTTGACCAAAAACTAGTTAGAAAGGACAAAGAAGGTCACTATATCATAGTAAAAGGAACAATTCATCAAGAAGACACAGTGATAGTTAACATTTACACCCCCAATTACAACCCTCCCAAACATATGGAAAAAATACTCAAGGACATTAAACACCTTATCGATCTCAACACAATAACACTAGGGGACTTTAATACACCATTATCAACAATAGACAAATTATCAAAGCAAAAAATCAACAAAATATCTCTAAGCTAAATAACTCTATGAGTCAACTAAACTTAACAGATATTTATAGAACATTCCATCCCAAATTGGCTGAGTTTACCTTCTTCTCAGCAGCTCATGGACCCTTCCCCAAAATAGACCACATCCTAGTCCACAAAGCTAACCTTAACAAATATAAAAAAGTTGATATAGTCCCATGTATCCTGTCAGATCACAATGGTATGATCTAAGCAATTAACAGCAAGAAAAACAATAGAAACTATTCAAATACTTGGAAATGGAATAATACCTTCTTAACCAAAGAATGGATAAAAGAGGTAATGAGAACAGAAATAAAAAAAATTCTTAGAAACGAATAAGAATGATGAAATAACATATTGAAATCTCTGGGATAGTATGAAAGCATTCTTAAGAGGTAAATTTATAGCACTGAGTGCATTCATCAAAAATCAGGAAAGAGCCCAAATAAATAGATTTCTGCTCCAACTCAAATCCATACAAAAAGCGGAACAATCCAATTCCAAACCTAATAGAAGACAGGAAATAACTAAGATCAGAGCTGAAATCAATGAAATTCAGAACACCAACAACAAAACAATATAAATTATCAACAAAACAAAGAGTTAGTTCTTTGAAAAAATAAATAAGATTGACAGACCCCTTGCCAACCTCACCAAAAGGAAGAATGAAGTGAAGTAAATCAACAAAATCAAAGACGAAAACTGAAATATCACCACTGACTCCACCAAAATCCAGAAGATTATCAGAACTTATTTTGAAAAAGTATACTCTGCCAAGTTTGATAATCTGGAAGAAATGGACAAATATCTGACCAGATACAACATTCCCAAAATAACATGAGAGGACATGAAATTCTAAACCAACCAATCTCAGGTAGCGAAATTGAAATAGCAAGCAAAGGCCTTCCAAAAAAGAAAAGCCCAGGACCTGATAGACTCACAGCAGAATTCTACCAGTCCTTTACAGAAGAATTAACACCAATCCTCGACAAGATTTTCCATGAAATTGAAAGGGTTGGAACCCTCCCAAACACTTTTTATGAAGGAAAAATAACCTTAATACCAAAACCCAACAAAGACACATCGAGAAAAGAAAACTACAGATCAATTTCCCTGATGAACATAGTTGCAAAATCCTAGCTATGTGGATTCCTTTTACCGTGCAAAAATTCTAGCTATCTAGATCCAAAAATACATCAAAAAGATAATACATCATGATCAAATGGGCTTCATTCCAGGAAAGCAGGGCTGGTTCAACATAGGCAAATCAATAAATGTAATTCACCAGTAAAACAGGATTATAAATAAAAATCACACAATCATCTCAATTGATGCAGAAAAGCCTTTGATAAGTTCAGCACCCATTTATACTCAAAACTCTGGAGAAAATAGGGATCAAAGGAAGATACTTTAATTTTGTAAGAGTGATTTATGATAGACCTATAGCTAACATTATGCTTTATAGAGAAAGACTTAAAGCATTTCCACTGAATTCAGGAACAAGACAAGGATGTCCACTTTCACCATTCTTATTCAATATAGTCCTTGAAACCCTAGCCAGAGCTATCAGACAAGAGAAAGAAATCAAAGTAATTCGAATAGGAAAAGAGGAAGTCAATATGTCTCTATTTGCTGATGACATGGTCTTATACCTAGCAGACCCAATAAGCTCAACCAGAAGACTTCTAGAGCTTATAACCGATTTCAGCAAAGTGGATGGTTATAAGATCAATACTCATATATCTTTAGCTTCCCTATACTCCAGCAACAAGTCCACTGAAGAAGAAATCAGGAATTCTGTCCCATTCACAATTTCCTCAAAAAGAATAAAATACTTGGGCATCAATCTAACAAAGGATATAAAGGACCTCTACAATGAACACTATTGAACTTTTAAAAAAATGCAGAAGACCTGAGTAGATGGCAAAACATTCCATGTTCTTGGTTATGCAGAATCAATATAATCAAAATGGCCATTCTACTGAAAGCGCTATATAGATTCAATGCAATCCCCATTGAGATACCGATGACATTCTGCATGGATACAGAAAAAGCAATTCTCAAATTTGTATAGAATAACAGAAGGCCCAGAATACCCAAAACATTACTAAGCAAGAAAGAGGAAGCAGGAATTATCACAATCCTGACCTGAAATTATACTATAGGGCTACATTAACAAAAATAGTGTGGTATCGGTATCAAAACAGAAATGAAGACTAATGGAACAGAATAGAAGATACCGAGACAAACCCTTGAATCTTTAACCATCTGATATCTGATAAAGGGGGGAAAAGCACAGTGTGGAAGAAGGACAGCCTGTTCAACAAATGGTGCTGGACAAACTGAACAGCCACATGCAGACAACTGAAATTGGATCCTTGTCTCTCACCCTGCACAAGAATCAAATCAAAATGGTTCAAGGATCTGGAAATTAAACCAGCAACTATACAATTGCTTGAAGAAAAAACAGGATCAACACTACACAACATAGGTTCTGGCACCGCCTTCCTTAACAAGACTCCCATAGCACAAGAATTAAAGCCAAGAATAAATGAATGGGATACCATTAAACTAAAAAGCTTCTGCATAGCTAAAGAATTAGTCAAGAGTGTCAAGAGAGAACCCATAGAATGGGCAAAAATCTTTGCCTGCCACACATCAGACAGAGGGCTAATATCCAGAATATACAAAGAACTCAAAACTGAACACCAAAACCACAAAAATCCAATCAATAAATGGGCTAGGGAGCGAAATAGAAATTTCTCAATGAAGGAAATCAAAAAATCCCATAAATACATGAGAAAATGCTCTACATCACTAGCAATAAGAGAAATGCAAATCAAAACTTCACTGAGATTCCACCTCACTCCTGTCTGAGTGGCAGAAATGAAGAATACGAACAATGACAGATGCTGGAGGGGTTCTGCACTCTCACACTGTTGTTGCGACTGCCAGCTTGTACAGCCACTCTGGACAACAATATGGAGAGTCCTCAGAAAACTAGGACTGGAACCACCTTATGACTCAGCTATCCCACTCCTGGGTATTTTCCCAAAAGAACTAGATTCAGCATATTACAGAGATACAGCTTCATCAATGTTTTTAGCAGCTCAACTTACTATAGCTAAACTATGGAACCAACCCAGATTCCTCACTGGATGAGTGGTTTAAAAAACTGTGGTACATATATACAATGGAATTCTACTCTGCTATTAGAGAGAATGATATCATGGCATTTGCAGCCAAACGGATGGCGATGGAAAAAATTATGCTAAGTGAAATATCCCAAACTCAGAGACTCAAAGGCTGAATGTTTTCTCTCATATGTGGAAGCTGGAATAGAATCGGAAAAAGACTGAAAGTTGGCTAAGCTAATAGTAACCTCAACATGGGTGAATTTTTACACAAACAGGGGGAACCTTGCCTAAGACACTGGGGAAATGAAGGGAGCAGGGAAGAGAGGGGGGTGGGAATAAAAGGGACCTCAAGGCAGCTGGAGAGAGTGAGTAGCAGGATTATCAACCCAGTGGGGAACCTTCAACTTCCATGAGAAGCCCAACTAACACAGGGGTAGAGTAGGGAAACATGGGATATGGGTAACCCAAAGCGGGGAGCTCATGAATTGGCACCAGCCTTGGCTTGCTCTGTCATTATGTATGTGTTCATGATTCTGTGGCAACAATTCCCTCCTATATGTAAGACTATGTTGAATGAAAGCAAAAGAAAGGGGAAAAAGGCACTCTCGGCACCAGGTGCACACAACCGTAACCCCAACAACTCATGAGGCTGAGGCAGGAGAATCACAAGTTCATTGCCAGCCTCAGCAACTTAGTGAGGACCTAAGCAACTTAGCAAGATCCTTTCTTAAAAAAAAAATTTGAAAGGCATTCTAGAAGAATAAAGATTTAGAAAATAGTTGTGCCATTTGTTCAGTGCTATGGTTTGAATGTCCCTGCAAAAACTCATGTTGAAATTTAATTACCATGGTAACAGTATTAAGAGGTGTGACTTTTAAAAGAATTAATGCCATGATCTTGAGCATGGTTTGCTCTCATGGATAGATTAATGTCATTATCACAAGAGCTGGTTAGTTATCATAAGAGTAGGTTTCTGATAAAAAGGATAACTTCTCCCACCCTTCATCCTCTGTCTCAGACAGGCTCACTTCCCTTCTGCCATGTTATGACACAGCATGGAATCCCTCATCAGATGCTAACTTCATGCTCCTGGATTTCACAGCCTCCAGAACGTTGAGCCAAATAAACTTCTATTATTTATAAATTATCCAGTTTGGGGATATTCTGTTATAGCATCAGGAAATGACTGATATAGCCAACATCCACATTCTTTAAGTTCTAAGTATTATTAATACCAGTTGAGCTGTCATGAAGAAAATATGAGCTTAAAAATTATAATTTTTTTCCCTGTAAGATGGGAATTGGTACCTACCACTAATTTTTCTCTTTTAATTAAAGCTCTATAGAGTACCTACTTCTACAGTTAACTCTCTTGGTCATCCAAGACACTGTAAATATCCATGAACATCATGGATAAATCAAAGTTGTATTATCATTCCACATCTCATCTTCATTATTTATTTTAACATTTTTTTTCTTTTTGGCTTGTTTTGCTTCATTAGCTGCTGTCCACCAGTAGTTTATACTAAGAAAGAAGCTTATAAGAATCATGTAAATAATTGATGAAATGTTGTCCCTTATTAATAAATATTTCTCAAACCCATAAAAAGATAAAAGACGTCATGAGGGTAGATAAAATAAGTTACCATCCACGACCTTCAGAAAACTAATAAAGCAATTGTATTTTCTGAAATAAGAGATTTCAGTGAGGCAGGATTGAGACAAACACAATGAAACAAATGATACCGTTTTAAATATTCATTCCCAAATATGCAATTTACTATTTTACCGTAAGGAGAATTTCAGTCAGATTTATGGATGCTCTGGCAAACTCAGGCTTGTTGTACAAGATGTAAAATTTTCTCAGGCTAATTTTGCCAGTTTCTCCCTTTTTGCAAGATTATCACTGAAGACCTTGGTGAGATAAGTATGTTTATTATCTGAATCTTTTAAACCAAGGCCATTCTGATCATATGGATTGCATTTGTATTAATTACTAGTATGGTTTAGATATGAGGTATCCCCTAAAACTCATGTGTGAGGCCATGTAAGAATTATTCAGAGGTGCAATGGTTGGATTATGAGAGTTGTAACCTAATCGGTGGATTAATCCATTGATATGTATTAACAGGTGGGGAGTAGCTGGAGGAAGGAGGACACTGGGGTCATGCCTTTGAGGATTATGTTTTGTCCCTGGTGAGTGGAGCTCTCTCTGCTTCCTGCCATGTCCTGAGCTGCTTTCTTCCTGCACACTCTTCCTCCATGACGTTCTGTCTCATCTCAGTCCAGAGCAAAGGAGTTGGCCATCTCTGGACTGAAACTTCTAAAACCAGGAGTTCCAAATAAACTTTTCCTCCCCTACATTATTCTTGTTAGGTCTTTTGGTCACAGTGGTAAAAAAAAAAAACTAACCAAAATAATTTCCCAAGCATCCATTCATACCACCATATAGTTATGACACACATCTTTGTGCTAAGTTCTTCAGCATTTCTGAGTTCCCACTGTGCTTTTGAAACTGGTGGCCCCCAGATGAGCAGACATGAACCTCAATCTCCAAGAACTCATGTGACATGACCATAAGACAACCAGGAGTGTCATGAGAGACATGCAAAAAGCACAAGCAGTTGAGAGAGTAATTCTGGACTTGAGGGGAGAACCAGGGAACATTCCAGAGGTACAAGGTATTTCTCAAAATGGTAAGTTGTTCACAATTATGTATTTTTCATTTCATTGGATCTGTAGCACCCTTATGTGTTTAACACTTTAAATCTTGTTCATTAAAAAATATTCGATAAGGGGGCTGGAGCAGTGGCTCAGCGGTTGCAGTGCTTGCCTGGCATGTGGGAAGATGCAGGTTCAAACCCCAGCACAATGTGTCGGAGCAATGAGGGCCACATGAAAAACCAAGAAAAATTGATTCTCTTTCTCTCCCCCCCCCCACTGTCCTTCTCTCTCTCTCTCTCTCTAAAAAAAAAGTCAATAAATACTGGGGATACAGCTCCATTGTTAGAGTGCTTGCCTAGCATACACAAGGCCAAGTACCACAAAAAGAATTGCTCAGGTTTCTTCCAAATCTTACTAGAATTCCCATCAAATACCAAGGTTTCACTAAAATTACAGTGTCTGCATCCCTACTATTTCATATACTAAAAAGATTTTATCTGTAATAGGGAAAAACATCATGCTGAATAAATACACTGCTGGGACTGGAACAGTGGCTTGGAGGTTATGGTGTTTGCCTGGCATGAGAGAATACTCGAGTTCAAACCCCAGCACCACATACACAATGAAGTGTCCAAGGAATGAAAGTCACATGAAAAACTCAATAAAAATTGCTTCTCTCTTTCTCTCTCTCTCTTTCATTGTCCCCTCTTTTTTTAATAAAATAAAATAAATACAGTGCTGAACAAATACAGTACCTACCATAGACAAAGTCTATAAATAGACACACACATGCACACACACTAAGCATTGTTTCAGGGATACTGTTGCTCAAACTTTGGCCATTTGATTTTCATATCAAATCCGACTAATGCCTATATTTTTATTCACTTAAAATCTATCTTTAAAATGGCAGTAGAACAGTAGTCACCAGCGGCTAGGAGGGGTAGGGGAAGAGGATAGAGGGACGTTGGGTAACAGGTACCAAAATACATTTAGAAAGGAGGAGTAAGTTCTAGTGTTCTATAGCAGAGAAAAGTGAATGTAGGTGCAACAGTTTCTTATATATTTCAAAATAGCTAAAGAGAGAATTTTGAATATTCTCAACACAAAGAAATAATAAATGTTCAGGTATTGAAATGCTAATTAACTCTGATTTGATTATTATCCATTGTATACTTGTATACTTGTATTGAAACATCATAACTGAAAATGTAAATAAGTACAATTACTCAAATGTTTTCAAAAAAGGAAAATATCTTTGAATAAAATTAAGCTGGCTTGCTTTTTAAAACAGCCATATACAAAGGCATCATAAGCTTGACTGTGCTAGTTTTACCCACTTATTCTAATAATTATTAAAAGAAACACACAATGCATAGAATAAAATGAAATAAATTGCCACAAACACCATATAGAACTGTATGGTACACTCTGAGTGGTGTTCATACTAACCTTGGAAAAAGGACAGTGTAGCTTAAGAAAATAAAGACAGAAACACCGGTCTAGAATATAAGACATTTGGGGTTTAAGGGAACATACTTCTGTTGCATTTATTAAGACAGGCAATACTCAACTGTTACATCCATCATTCATTCATTATCCAAAGAATTTTATTCAATACATTATTTTAAAAAGGGTACAATAGGACTAACAGTCAAGGAGTAGAGTTTTTGTTTTACATCTGAATTTGCATAAATCCCACTCTCGTCTAACCAAGTGTTCATGCCAAATCTTTTGGAGCCATCCAGATCTGTGAACTGAGAACGACATTTCCTGTGGACTATTGAATAATCGTCTTGACAGACAAAACCCTACAAGGAAGGAAAAGAGAAATAACATTGAGTGTCTAAAATATGGAAACAGGGATGATCTCCAAAAGTTACTCTTAATGTATTATTCCAATAGGTAGGAATAGGGGGTGAGGGAGGGGGAGTGCTAGGAGGGATATTGGCCAAATTATATTGTTAGATTGTGTGTATGTGTGGATATGTAATAACAAATCCCATCATTATGTACAACTACAATACACCAGTAAAATGTGGAAAATATATTATTCTTAGGATAAAAAGTAAATTTTTAACAATTAATAAATTTGATCTCTTAACAAATGCCTCAAATTAATGGCAATTGCATTTATAATTAGTTCAAAAGAATCCAGCTTAATTTTTATGAAATTAAAATGGTAAATTTTAATACATGTAAAATTTTTCTAAATTCTAAGTACATAGCATAAAAATAATTCCAATTTTATGATCATCTACATGAAACCAAGCATTAAAATTTAACTATCATCCTACACTTTTCATTCTTGTTATTCTTGCTGGTATGTTATGACCATTCCAAATAACATCATCTTGGGTTGCAACTTCAGTAATTGCTTCCAAGTCAGATTTCTCACAATGGTAAATGCCACCTTGCTCTAGATTCATTCCTAGGAGAAATTTACCTCAACATCACCCAGTATAGTTTAAGATGTTTATCCTTAGAGGAAGGAGGACCTTAGGCCGTTTTGTAAAAGCTTCACTGTGATAAAACAAGACATTATTGTTGACCATTTCCAAAGGACATATTGATTCTTTCAGAGTACACCAGGGGAGATGGTGGACTGGAGCGTGAAGCCTTTTAACTGATTATCTAATTTCTGCCTTAAATTGACTCTAATTTTAAAGCACTAGACAATATTGAAATAAAATCACCAAAACTATAAAACAATGAAAGAACACCAAGGTTATAACCATATTAGATTGGTTTTGTTGAAAATAATTGAAAAATGTAACTGTATGCTCAACCATAAATGTGTCCACTTATCTATTGAATGAGTTGGTAACAGTACTCAAGTAATAATATCTTTCAATCCATAACTGGGTTCTGAGGTATAAATTACTTCCATTTTATACATAAGAGAAGATGATTTGCTTAAGAACTCAAAAGGAGAGAATTTAAAGAAAGCCAATCATACGGGACTAAACCAGAGCTGTGTGACTGATTATAAGATCTATTTATCTCTCTAGAAACTTTGAATAATTAATAGATAAAAATATATAAACTATGAAATCATAAAGTTACATAATATTCATGTCATTATTTTACATATTTTGGACTTTAGTTTTTGCCATTGAGGGCTATTTCTTTTATTTGTTGTTGCCGGTGGTTGTGTTTGGTTGATTGAATGGCTAGTCAGTTAGGTAGAGGTACTTCACATGAGATTTGAGCAATATTAGTCCAAATTGTACCCTCAGAAGGAGATAGGATCTTCTCATTCCCATCTATATTGTGGTCAAAGTGAAGAGAATTTCAAATGCAAAATTAATGTGTTCCTTTAGCATCTCATAGGCAGACAGGAAGATGTATTTGTGTGAGGTTAGCAACAAGATGAAATGCTATGTTTTAGGAAAATGATTCTAGCAGCAGAAGTACTAAAGACTAGAAATGGAAAGAACTGGATTCAGGACTGTGATAGACTTGGATCTCAATAAGCTCATGCCATCAACTGATGGATGGATAAACAAATGTCGTCTACACATACATTGAAATGTTTAGAAACTGAAAATGTTTGGAAATTGTGATGATCATTACACAGCCCTGTCATATACTAAATGTCAGAGAATCATCCACTCAAAAGGGGTGAATTTTATGGCATGTGGGATTATATCTCAGTAAAGTTGGTATTTAAGAAAAGAACAACTGGGGGCTGGAACGGTGGCTCGGTGGTTATGTTGCTTTCCTGGCATGCACAAGTACACGGGTTCAAACCCCAGCACCTATGAATACAACTAAGTGTCAGAGCAACAAAGGCCATGTGAAAACTCAATAAAAATTGATTCTCTCTCTCTCTCTCACTCTCTCTCTCTCTCTCACTGTCCTTCTCTCTTTAAAAAAAAAACTGCACTGAGGGGAGCAATTCTGAAGTTAGAAAATCTAGTTAAGAAACTTGCTTGTTCACCGAGTTTGCACTGAGCACCTCCTATTATCAGTGATGTATCAATAAAGCAATTCTAAAAAACAACCAAACAAAAAAAGAAAAAAGCCAATTTGTAACATTTGCTAATTTCTGTCAGGTAAATGTTCTTGCTTTGACTGACTTCAAGTTATCAGAATGAAATCAGGGAACACAGAGTTAGGTAGGAAAATAGGAGCTTAATCAGCTCATGCAGACTGCTAAGAGCTGGCTCGAACTCACCCTGAATTCACTTTTCTTATTTTTTTATGTGCAGCCGAGAGGCAGTTTGATCAGGATTGACCCCAGTCACAGGTCTAGAGGTAGAAACTAATTGGCCTAATAAAATTGGAGGAGTCTCACTCCATTCTCAAAGACAGTGATGGATTCAGTGTTATTCTGTGACTTGGCTATTCAAACCGATTAAATCACAGGACTTTTGCTCAATGGTTTGAGTAAAAGAAGCTCTTTTTCCATTATTGGACATAAATGAGGGAGTGTCTAGGCAAGGTTGCTAGTGGCAGCCCTACTATAACTAATTTAGTATATATCAATATATTAAAAGGCAGATCTGAGAATTGGTAAGAAATAAGATGCATTGCTGTATTAATCCTTTCCTGAAGTCCAATGTTTCAAAACAACGTGACTCCATCAATTGCTTTCACTGCCTGATTCAGTTTGAGCTAGATTTTTGTACACATCACCAAAAGCATCCTGACATACACCTGAATAATATGCAGCATTGGAATATTGAGATCCTTAGAATCAGAGCAAAAAATGAGTTAAAGCCAAAGGAGTGGGGCATATATAAAAAGAGGGAAGGAAAACAGTAAATTTATGGTGAAGCAGACAACTGGAAATCAGAAGGATGCCAAAATGAAATAGGTGAGCAAAGCAATTATTAAAAAATTGGAACAAATTACAAGGAACCTGGAGGATACAATTAAATCATAAGAAAGAGAGAGTATGCTCTTCTAAGTTTAATACAAAAGGCATGAAATAGATTAGCAAGAAAAGCAGGTGCACCAAGAACAACCCTAAAAGACTTTAATATTGACTCCAGGACAAAACTGAGATGGTGGGGGTCATGGGCAAGCAGATGATTTTGTGCACTACTCAAACCAATAAAGGAGAGAGTAATTTGAAAATTATTAATATGTTTTCCCCTTTCAATGTTTGTAACCACTCATTTGCCCAAGAGGAGATCAAATTTTGTTTCAGAAACATGCCAACCAAAAAGCAAAGTCATGTCCTCTTCTAACATGCAAAATAGGATTTTTTTGTCCATTAAGGTAATAGCCTTATAATATAATGCACAGTTATGAGTATTAAAGAATGTTAATGATCAAATGTCAGATCATGGAGTTCTTCAAATGTACAGGGAAAATATCCTTTGCTCTGAAAGCTTAGAGAAGAGTGAAGAGAGAGAAGGAGGCTAGGGAAGTGTCTATCTAACTGGGGAATTGCAGGAAGGAAAAAATAAGGGGAAAAAGCAGAAAGGGACAATATATTTACCAAATTCCCCATCCTTGGGCTTTTATCAGACAGTGTCCCTTTGTTCTGGGCAGAGAGAAGTGCTTTATATAAATGAGAATAGTGGCAGAAAGACACAGGGGGTCTGTTGGTCCCATCCCTATGAATAACTCTTGAAACAAATTATCTCTTAAACTGTCCTTTCAATTACCTGGTGTGGCCTAGCAGAAGGACCCTCTAAGAGTCATCTATCCTGAGCCATTCTTGACATCTGGTGGCATAGACAAGATCTGGAAGTAGCAGCAAGTCTGCAGAAAGGGGTACTAATGGGGGCTATAGAGCTGAACATTGAAGCTGGGGCTGAAGAGCAGTCACAAAAGGTGCCTGAAGGATCTACTGCATCAATGGGAGTAGAAAGGAGGCTGAGTCCAACCAAGCCCACAGAGAAGGAGACAAACACCGACAGTTACAATGTCCACATGTTAGCCACCAGTGCCAGCAAGGAAAAGAGCACCAGGTAGAGCTCAGCATCACCCCAGAGAAAATCCAAAGAACATTACATGTAAACTCTACTCTTTCCCTCTGTTACCAGGATGCTAAGTCACATCCCCCTCTCCAAAAGCTAGATGTCCTCTTAGAGAAAGTTGCCGTTACTATTGAAAATCACCCAATATATAGCAGTATATAACAATAGCCATCATATTATACCTCCAGATTCTTTAGGTTAGTAATTTGGACAGGGTATAGCAAAGAGAGAGTCTCTACTCCATAACATCAAGTGACCCACTTGGATGATGTGAAAGTTGGGGTGACTTGAGGGCTAAGGGCTGGAAACACCTCTCATTCCAACTGGTAGTTGATATTGGCTGTCCTCTGGGATCTTGGCTGGGCTGAGGGTTGGAAGAATTACATGGGTTCTCTCTGGAACCTTGGCTGTGCTTCCTTACATCATGGCAACTAAGTTCTGAGACTGAGCACAACACAAAGGGAACCAGGAGGAAGGTGCGAGTGCATTGCTTATTAACTGGCCTCAAAATACACGGAGCATCGCTTCCATGGCACATAACACAGACTCTGCCTCTCAGTGGCAAGAGTATCAAAATTACAATTTAAGATCAAATGGGATGGGAGCACAAGCTGCAGCCATTTCTGAAAAACACACTTTTCCTTTTCTTTTGAGGGAGAAAAGTAAGGTATGTCAATGTCCTTAAGACCACTCTTAGGTCTGATGATTTTCTAGGAAGACTCACAGTTTGTGTGTGTGTGTGTGTGTGTGTGTGTGTGTGTGCACTTGTGGCTATGATTTATTACAGCAAAAGGGTAGAAAGCAAATTCAGCCAAGAGAAAAGGTGCATGGTTGAAGTCCAGAGGAAGCCAGGTGCAAACCTCCAAGAGTATTTTCCCAATGAAGTTGCTCAACATTGAGTTGTGAAATGCTCTCTCCTGCAGAAGCTCATTAGAGGCTCAGTGTCCAGGGTTTTTGCTGGGAACCAGTCACATTGGCATCCTCTGCCTGGCATGTACCAAAATTTCAGACTCCCAGAGGAAAATCAGATGTTTGGCTAAACTATATTTTTTGCACAAATGGATTAGATACAGTGAGCCATTGAAATTAGGCACTTCTTGCCCTGAAAGCCAAATTTCTAGATGCCAGCCAAGCCTTGTAATCAGGTTTGGTTTTGTTTGTTTTAAGAGAGAGAGAGGGAGGGATGGAGGGAGGGAGGGACAGAGACGTGAATCAATTTTACTTAGTTTTTCATGTGACTTTCATTGCTCCAACACTTTGTTGTGTATGTGGTACTGGGTTCCAACTCGTGTCCTTGCACATGCCAGGCAAGCACCGTACCCACTGAGCCACCACTCCAGCCCCTGTAATCAGGTTTTTTAAAGGACAATAATCTCAGCTCTGCTGTGTTGGTTCTTTAATGAACACAAGGTATGGGAGGAAGTGATTCAAGAGAGATTAAACACTTCCTATGGGAAGTATTTAAAGTGTGGGACCAAAGGAAAGCTTTAACTGGTGGGAAGAGTTAAGTGTTTTCCCACTGCTGGTGGGCTTGGGAAAATACTAATTACATACTCCTCTGCATATATGAGTTAACAGGAGCAGGCAGTTTTTAAATGCTCAATGCCCTAACATAACAGCCAAGTCTTGGCTATTCCAGAAAAAAAGGGGGGGAAAGGATGCAAGAGATAATGGGGAGGGAAGAATTATTTAGAAATTATGGATTGAGATAGAGTTGTGATATACCACACGTTGGTGACTGGCCCACTCTTTGGTGCTTGTCAGATCTTGATTTCTGACAAAGTGTACTTAAAGTTTGACAGGCATTTGCAAGCTTTTTCTGAGGCCTTCAGATAGGAGACGGTAACTGGGAGAATTTGTCCAAGGTGTACAATGGCTAATTCCTTGTTAGTCCTTAAAGATTTATGCAGAATCAGAGTGGAAGGCAGATTTCACAGGAAGAACTTTGAGCACTTGGGTGACTAACTGGGGATGAAGAACCAAGGATGATTCACAGCTTCAAATCTGGATGGCTGGGAGAGTTTTGTTACCAAAAAGAATAAGAAAGGCATGGGGGTGGGAGAGGACTTCTTTCCGGGGGAAATTATGAGTCACATTTTAGACATTTTTATTTTGAGATAACATGAGTACAAAATGTTTATTTGGAAGGTGGTGTTATGGGACAGATGGCCTGGAGAGAAGTCAGTGCCCCATGCCCAGAAGTGAACATTGGCAGGGAAAAGTGGATAGATACAAAGAACATCTTTGGATTATTAGCATGTGGATTACATAATTTTGCTCAATTTTCCTAAGGTTGAAAAATGTGCCATAGATATGTGCACTTGTTCTTCAGAAATCAAATTGATCTATTTAGGATAAAGGGGAATGATTTTCCAGCTCACTCTTACATGGGAAACTGTTTAATATAGGAGCCCCTTGTGTGATTCTTGCAACTTCTAAGTTTAAAATCAAGTAACAATAAAAAGTTGCAGCCCCCAAATGATGGTCGATGCAAAGCCCCAGGAGTGGATGAATTCTCTGAAGTGGTAAAATGGAAACAGCAGGGGTTTGGAGCCCAAAATATTGGGGATGCCTAGAGGTGTGGTCATAAAAAAAGCCATGGAGAAAGAGATGTAACCAGCGTGTTGCAATGTTGCAGGTCCTGAAGGGGCAGGGAGGTTGAAGAATGCAGGGGAAGTCAATAATGCTAACTTCCTAGGAAGCATGACAGGGAGCAAGACCCGATCAAACACAACAGCATAAATTGATCTCTAGTCGCCGGTGAGTGTGCTGCTTCAGAAGGTTGGGGAGTTCAAAAAAACAAGCTGATAAAAGGCAGAAAAGAAAGTGTCAGAGACAGGAACACTGACGGCAAAACAGGCCCTGCAGAAACTGGAACCCCTGACATTGCAGCAGAGAATCACTACAGGAGAACTCTAGCCTTAAGAAAACTGGTTAAGAAAGCTTTCTTCTCCTTATCTTCCTTCTTTTTCTTTAATAGATCATGGCAACACAGGTTAGGTTTCCCAGTTGACCTTCTCTCATTACGAAGGACAAGTAGAACACAGTTTCACCACCCAAATGTACGGAGTGTCTGTGTTGATAGGCTCTTAGACGCCCAGGTCACCTCTATCTCCACCGTCTCTTGGGTTCTATATTATTATTTTCAGCATCACTATCTCCTGCATCTTTAATTTTTTTTTCAGAATAAAATGACACTGCTGTTTTTTAGTTAAATTTATCCCCAATCCTCAACTAATCTTATTATTTGATTTCATCCTCTTTCTTTAGGACATTTTTATTTTTGATAGTTTTGTTTTTCAAGGTCATTTTCAGTTTTAGGCCTGCCTTCTGGAACATTAGTACCCCTGCCTAACTTAGTAATATAAGATAATTTGAAAGCATACTCTCAATTCCTTCATCTAGCTCATCCATAAAAATGCATATTGGGTTGTTTCCTGGCCAAATCAGTCACTGTGAACTAACCTTGTGCCTGCCATTAAAGACAGCTATTAGCCACCTGGCAGTAGTACAGCAAAGACCATCCTTTCCTAGTACATCTGTAAGTAAGCTCATTTGGGGTCCTTCATTTACTCTTAAATGGCATTTGAAGCAGCAAGCTTATTTATGTGAATGTCACATTGGAGAAAATGAAAGTAGATATTAAAGTAGATTACTGTGTTATTTCCCTTCATTATATTTAGTATACATCATACATGAAGAATTTGTCATTTATATGCAGCTGACTGAAGACCTGTCTTCCCCAATAATTTTCTACTAAACACACATGCAGAACAGTGTAGAAGGAAAAGAACAATTCCTTCATGACCAAATCTGTATCTACCCTGGGGAGCACTAGGGGACAGATCCCCACACTCCTTTCCTTCACTAAACTTCGAGTGCTTTTATTCCTATTGGATATTTTTCCTCCCAATGATACATTACAAACACAAGAATAATTGGCAAATATAGCAACAATTAGTATGTAACTAACGGGATATATTTTTGTTAGGTATTTGATAAAATTTACAATGGAAAGAATTTGAAATAAATACAGGTATTCAACTATAGGAATATAGTCATGAAAAATATAAAGAAATTTAAGCTGTGGGTGTAAATGTAAGCATCTATCTTCTCAGGGCTGGAGCTGTGGATCAGTGGTTCAGTGCTTGCCTGGCATGCACAGGAACATGGGTTCAAACCCCAGCACCATGTACACAACAAAGTATTAGAGCAATGAAAGCCACGTGAAAAACTAACTAAAAATTGATTCTTTCTCTCTCTCTCTCTCTCCCCTGCTGTCCTTCTCTCTTGAAAAAAAGAAGTATCTCATCAATGACTCTGGTCAACATAATAAGGTTTCACATGAACAAACTCTCCACACAATAAATTGTCTTCTAAAGATTACTGCCCCACAGATTTTAATTATGGCCAGCATCAAAAACCAAGCAATGTGCTTTAATTTTTTAATTATCTTTTAAGAGAGAAGGACGGTGAGAGAGAGGGAGAGACAGAATCAATTTTTATTGAGTTTTTATTGAGTTTTTCACATGGTTTTTGTTGCTCTGACACTCAGCTGTGTATGTGGGTGCTGGGGTTTGAATCCGTGTACTTGCGCATGCTGGACAAGCACCGTAACCATAGAGCCACTACTCCAGCCCCAAGCAATGCACTTTTTCAAACATTAGCTACTGACTTATTTTTACTTTCCAATGCACAAAATTTGGTTAGTCCTATCATTTCAATCACATGAAGCACAAATATTATTTTTTAAAGAGAGAGAGAGGGAGAGAGTGACAGAGAGAAAGGGAGAATCAATTTTGTTTATTTTTTCATCTGGCCTTTGTTTCTCCGACACTTAGCTGTGTATGTGGTGCTGGAGCTTATCCTGGGTCTTCAATCAAGCCAGGAAAGCGCTCCAATGGCTGAGCCACTGCTCCAGCCCCTCCATCATTTTTCTTATTATTCAGTTTAAGTTACAACATTTGCCTCTTCCACTGATGTATATTTATAATGGGTTATACATAAATTTGAGACCTAGCATTCTTGTTTTAAAATCTTTTTTCTCTTTACAAAAGTCTAATATATTTTCTATAGCAATTAAGATGATCCACAAGAGGGGCTGGAGCAGTGGCTCAGTGGTTTCGGCGCTTGCCTGGCAGGCATCAGGACCCGAGTTCAAACCTCAGCACGATGTACACAATGAAGTCTCAGAGCAACAAGGGCCATATGAAACACTAAATAAAATTAAATGAAAACAAAAGATAATCCAAAATAAAATAAAATCTCTCGTAATTCCAAATTCTTCAAAGCAGAACTGAGCCACATGACCTAACCCAGAAAAAAAATGTAGAGTGTGGTTATTTAATTTCAGAAGGTACTATCAGGCAAAGGTGATTGGGCATGGTGGCACTCACCTATTATCCAGCTACACAGGAGGCTGAGGAAGGAGAATCACAAGTTCAAGGCCAGTGCAGGCAAAGAACTTGTCCCAAACAGTAAAATTTTAAAAGAAGAGCTGGGGATGTATTTCAGTGGAAAAGTGCCTGCCTACTATGAAGGAGGCCCTGAGTTTGATCCCCAGTACTGCAATAAATACATAAATAATAAAGTTTCAGGACAAATAGGGTATCTTTCTACTGAAAGGACACCACATTAACAAATAGAATACAAGAAGTGATACTCCCCAATTTCTGTATTGTTGGTGATACATGAGATGAACAGGGAGTTAAAATATTTATTCCCTAATTTTCAAGTAGCATTGAATGAAATGTCTGCCAAGAACTTTAATCAAAAAGATTACTTGGTCATAAAAAATAACAGTTTCAATGAAACAGGATCAATGAGATAAAGTCAAATGAAATCGAAGTAGAATTTGAGTCAGAGAGCTTGTAAAGAGCATTCTGTCCACATCAGTCAGGATGTTCCTGTGAAACAGAAACAATGGGAGAGAGACAGGGAGATATTAAGGAACTGGCTTACCAGACTACATGAGTGTGAAGCCTGGCAAGTCTTAAACCCTCAGGGCAGGTGGGCAGGCTGGAATTAGGCAGGATTTCAGTCTTGAGGCTGAACTACTTCTCTGAACATTATTGAGGATAATCTCCCTTACCTAAAATAGACTGATTATAAATATCAGTCACATTTACAAAACAGCATCATAGCCACATTTAGACTATTACTTGACTAAACAACTGGGCATCATAGCCTAGCGAGGTTGACAGAGAAAGATCAACCATCAGGGCTGTCCAACCCAGTAATCTTCAGGTCAGACCACCAAGGCTTACAATACTGGACTATGCAGTTGAGTCAAGTTTGTACAAGGTGGAGGACAGCCAAGCATCAGGAGTCAGACTTGAGTTCACTTTGGACACATCTGCTGTGTTATTGCTAACCTTTAATCTCTGTGGGATACAGGTTCCCAGTATATAATTTTAACACAGATGGTTTCCCAAGGTAACTATGAGGGTTAATTGACCTAAAACATGGGCTGCAGCTGGTAGACACTCAACAAATGCTATTACATTCTTCTTTTTCTCTCTTCCTTCCTCCTTCCATTCCTTTCCTCTTCTTCCTTGTTATCTACCAGCAACTCTATATTACACCCAGTAAGACAAATCCTATTGTTCCCAATGAAAAGGGGAAGCCACAGAAGCCATATAGAGCTGTACGACTCCCAGTAGATTCTGAGGTTGCAGCTGGGGTCTAGGAAAGCTAATTCTTAGTAATGGCGGAATGAGTTGAGACTCAGAGCCAGAATTCTTTGCCTATCAAGCTATAAAACCGTGCCTACACATATGCATACGAGGATCAGCACCCATATATATAGAACACACATTGAGGTCTTTTGGGCAGAATACTTAAGTTCAAGAAGGACACCATCTCTCCTGGATCCAAGTAATAGAGGGCTGTTTCCAAAAGCAGCATTACACAACACTATGACATGAATAATAAGGCAGGAAGTACAACCACATGGCCCCTTCCTTCTTCTCCAATTCCACCTCTGTCACTACATCGTTTACAAATT
Source organism: Aplodontia rufa (assembly GCA_004027875.1). Taxonomy (NCBI): domain Eukaryota; kingdom Metazoa; phylum Chordata; class Mammalia; order Rodentia; family Aplodontiidae; genus Aplodontia; species Aplodontia rufa. The sequence goes on along the minus strand of PVKS010006906.1, from coordinate 9,791 downwards.
CCAAAACTCTCATTCATCTCATTCAATACAAGAAAGATAAATAAGCATACTCAGTAATTGGCAATTATTCTTTTGTTTGTAGATAATGAGTCAGAACATTAATAGGAAAAAAAGGCGAAATTAAAAAGTGGATATGTTCAGGTGCAATTCAAATAAAAGTAGCACTGACATAAAAACACTGAAGACACATTATGGAGCCTGGAACATTACCTACTTAAATTTCAGCCTGAATTTCCCAAGCAAAAATTTGACTGAACCATACTTATCCTAGATTACAAGGCTTATCCATGATTGTTTTAGGTGACCAAATTTACATTGCACAACTTCCCATTCTATTACTTTTAAAAACAGCTTTAAAAAGGAAAATAACAGGACTATCTATACATCAATGAAACCAGGGAAAACAAACAGGGACCCAAAACAGGGGAAAGATACAATTTAAGGGTCTTAAAAAGAACTGGGCATTGCCAGCTAATTTGTTTCAGAGAAGTGGTGCTTCCAATAGAACCCCACCCGGTTCCAAATTCATTTTCTGTCCCAAATCATTTTGTTTTACTATATGTCATTCTTCTTTTAAAGGCCTCTGGTAGGCATCCTTTTATAAAAAGCAGAAAACCAAAGTCAATTTCATTCTTTGGGAAATTCCTTTGTTGTGAATGAGGCTAATTAATAAAGGGCACCCTAGTAGTGCTGTCCCCATGGCCACCTATGTCTGCAGCCAAGAAGCACATGGGTCTGGATGATATGCAAAGTATTTACCTGCCAGTCTGACTGAGCAAGTCCTAGAGGTCCCTGGGCATCCAGGTACTGACGTGGATTCTAGGAGGTCCATCCTGAGAGTCCATCGGACACAGGAAGTATAGTGCCGAGGGCCCATGGTGCTTTTACAGGCCCATGAACATGTTTTAATGTCTTTTTAAGATCTGAATTTTTTTAAAAAAATGAATGTAACAGTGGAAATGTACTTAGTACCACTGGATTAATACAAGAAAAAAATGGTAAACTTTGTTAATATATATTTTATTACAATCTAAAAATGTAGCTGCCACCTTGAAAAATAAACTCTATCAAATGATAGTAAAGCTAGGAAATCATGCTGGTTATATAATACCCACAAACATCTCAGGGCCAAACCAATGGTAGTGTGAATTGAGGTGCTCTGAAGAAGTCCATCTATATTAAAGATCCTGCAGACTGACCTAGGTTGAGGAGCAACCTAGGTTGTAGAGAGGTGGAAGGTTTGGTTTCAGGTCAAGGGCCAAAGTGATCTTGGGCTATCTTTGTCTCCTCGATAGTCATTTACTTTTAACCTCTGTTTCTAACCTAACCCTCATAATCACTAAGTAAAACTCTTGGAATGTATCACTAAGCTTAGCAACCCGTAGCCTACAGCAACCCTACAGCTATAAAGGCTATAAAATGTCATCTGATACCCACTCTGCTGTAGCCCACCTAACTGAAGCCCCCATCAATGTAACAGCAAATGCATCGATTTATGACTTTCTTTTGTTCTGTGACTATTAAAGTTCATGTAACATTTTCCATGGCAAAGCATGTTATTCAGGGTAACATGTATCGATGTTCTCAGGCCTGGTCACTCATTTGGTTCAGAATAATCTCTTACTTCCTTTGGAAGAAGAACTGTGTTTTGAATTAACAGTAGCTATTACATAGAAATTTTTATTTAAAATAGGGTAGAGAAGTCCAAAAGTACTTCTCAGAAAAAAGTGAGGATTGGGTACGTTCATTTTATGTAAGAACACTCATTGATATATTGGTAATAATTTCAGGAGGGTTACAATAACAGGGTCACAAATATGGCTATAAAAATACCACACAGACAAACAGGCAAGGTTTAAAGCTGTGCCAAAAAAAAAAAGTGAGTTTTCTCTGCAAAATGCACATGAGAAATAGAGCTTAAAATGTTTATTTCTTTAATAAGCTTTATATGCTTCCCAAGGGAAAACAATCCAACTTGGATTATATTTGTCTTTACACCAACTCAGTCAAAAAAAATTTTTTTTTATTTCTTTATTTTAAAGGAAGAAGGGGCCTATGAAGGCAAATGTTTAAGGTCAAGGAAGATTCTAATGCACTGCTGAGTGAAAGAATTTCAGGGGAAGGCTGGACCAGCACAGTCATAAGGGACTACAAACCACAGAGAGCTTCCAACCAGCACAGAAATACAATATTTTCACATTGCTATGTCATTCCCAGTGCACAGAACTCTAGGGGTAGGGCAGGCCAATCCTGCTTTTGTTAGGAATGACTCTTATATAGAAACAGCTTCTTTTCTTTACTGTAAGACAATGTCTGCACTCCTGGGGTCCGTTTGGAATGCAGACTAACTAACACATAGTAACTATTAAAGGCTTCCTTTGCTTTACAATTCTGAATGAACTAGGATATACAACAATTATTGGTTTGACAATACTCATACGCCTGGAAAGACCATTCAAAAGGCAGCTCTATTAAAGGAAACAAAACACTGCTTCACACTTGCTACTGACAAAATGGTAGCTGCCTGGCTGGGAGGAGCCTCAACTTTCAGGTGCTGCTGAAGTTCAAGTCAGTATTTGGCCCTGCTCTTCCGTCCTGCCCTAGTGTATGTTAACTTTCAACATCCATACTTTGGATCTAGCCAATATTCTGGCTTACCATTCCTTCACTTTCTCAAATTAATGAAATCTGATACATATTAGAAACTCACTCCCATGGCCACACTCCAGGCTCTGTCATTTTCCAGAGTTGTCCTACATCTAAAATGATTAAGTTCCAATCCCCCTTTGATCATGACCTTTCCCAGCTCTCTCACTCCTCGCACTACACTCCTGTTATTTTTTATCTTTAATCTACATTTCCGTTCCTTTGATCTTTCCCTTTCCTGAGTTTGCTAGTCCCTGACTGAATTAATTCTTTCCATACACATCCCACAAGGGTCAGTCAACTTTCCACCATCATCCTCAGTTAGCTGCTTGGGCGTTGCCCTAAGGGCTTATGCACCAGTCAGTCTTGGACCCATTCTCTAACGTACCTTCTTTGCAAGTTATTCTCTATTCTGGTTTTTAAGGAAACGGAGAAATTTTAAGACAAGGTATCTTTAATCAAAACAGATGATCTGAAATGAGCCTCCAGCATAAGAAATGGAATTCAGAAGAAACAGCTTGCAATTTTTTTTTTTTACCATTCCTCTCCTTGAAAATGATTTGTTAGCTTTCTAATCTACTATCTTTCCTTGTCATTCTTTGGAGCTATGGAGTGATAACCTGCATTCACTTTACCTCCTATAATTCTGATTCACTTTTTATCAATATGAATTAAGCAAATGTAAGAGAACATAATATGAAAATTGAAGCATCAGTTCACGCACATTTGACATAATTTGCATCCAAATGCTTTCAGATTTCTTCCAAAATTACATAATGGCAAACAGAAGGATGAATGAGTGGTGAAACTAACTTATGCTAAGGCCACATGGTGACGTCTTTAGCAAGCCAGCAAATATCCTCTTTTTCAGTATGTTGTGACTCATACATTTGTTTCTGTGCATGGTAACTTCATCATCAGAGTTCAATCACTACACTGCTGGGTTTTAACCACCTACTGTTATTATAATTTAAAATATTTTTTGTATCCTATAACAATGTAATGCAAGCATTCATTAAATGGGAGTATTGGAAGCAATGCTGAAAGCATGCCTCCAAATCAATTACTTGGGCATGGAGGTAAGGAGTGAAGGAACAGAACTCTGTAATAAATCTAAACAACTGCTGTGGCATGCTGTGCTATTAATGTAGAAATAAGCGACATGAGAAATATTAGGAACAATGCTGAAAACATTAAAGTCATAAATATAAAAGCACAATGGCTAAAAATTTATGTCATCTTACATTCTTTACAGTTATTATATTCAATCATTTGAATTTTATGAGTTTTTAGTAAGGTGTCACGCAAATTCCTTTTGTTCAAACATAGAGACAAAGTCTACATAAATGACGAAACAGGCCTAAACTGCAAATTAAAGATAGGGAGGGATCTACAGAGATAATCAACAATGTAACATACTCTTTACCACCCCCCAAGAAGTCAAGTAATACTTATACAATCATTTAATTCAGGAAAATTCACAATCATACATATATACATATATATGTCAAATATGCGTGGACATTTATATCTGTTATGGGGCATAAATAGAAGAATCAAAAGACTGGGGTGTGGGCAAAGTGGGCATAAATATGATTTAGGATCAAATACATACCATGTTGTTACTTTATATGCACTTATGATTGTACAACAATGGAATTCCTTAATTAAAATATACATTTCCTTATGATTTTCTGATTATTAATGATAATGCATATTGCGTTGGAAAATTCTAAAAAGTATAATGATGAAGAAAATCACCTAGAATCTCAACATTCAATGACCAATTTTACTAGCATTTCAATAGCTTCTCCAGTTTTTTAAATTTTCTCTATATTTTATTTAACATAGTGTATATAAACTACACACATAATTTTGTATCTTAATCTTTTTAACTTTTAATGAAGATAGTTCTATCTATGGCCATTTTAAAGTCTGCAGAATATTTCATCATATGATTATATTTAATTAACATCATTCCTGATATAAACATTTACTATTATAATTAATTTAGTAATTAGCATATTTTGATACAGATTTTATTTAATTTTAATTATTGTTCATTGGGAAATTTCCTAGAATGAGAATTATTAGGACAAATGATGTCTTAATGCATATTGTCAAATTCCTTTTCCAGGAAGATTGAAACAATTTGCAGTCTTCCCAGCAACAGATAAAGTACCTACCTCACTCCATATTCACCTCACTGAATACTACTATTTTTAAGAATATTGCCAATTTTATTAAGAAAAAATCTTATTGTTTTAACTCACATCTTTTATAATTTATAAATTGGTCTTTTACCTATATTTATTAGTTCATTATATTTCCTACTTTTGTAAATTACCTTTATGTGTCCTTTGCTCATTTATCTAAGGTCTTTAACATTTTCCCTGCCAATAAGTATGAGTTACGTATGTATCAAGTTTATCAATACATTAAACTATTGAATTTGCTGTTTTATGGCTTGAATGCTATTTTTAAATAAAAATAAGTACAATATATATTAAAGGTGGTGTCATAAGTCCTCTACTTCCTTAAATTTGTTATGCCACCTTTTTAAAAAGTTTTTTTCTCATCTACATCTATTTCCTTTTTTCAAATAATTCTTATAATTTTTTATTCAGAAATTTATTTGTTGAACAATTACACAAACTTCTAGCAAAATAATACATTTTATATATAGATTCTGAAAATTAGAATTACCCCAAGAGCCCCCCCATTACCCACCCTTATCTCTCCCCCCGTCCCAAAATATCTCTAAAAATGTGTTAGAGGTTTTATGACACTACATCTTATCCGAATTTAAAACATGATAATAGAACTCCTTTCTCAATGGCCAGGGTCTAGCTTCAGCCTCCACAGATGAGTGAGATTTTTGACCCTTGGTTCTCTGGATTATGCTGATTTCACTCAGCATGATCTCTTCCATAGCTATACATTTACCTTCAAAGGCTGCAATATCATTTCTAATTGCTGAGTAAAATTCCATGATATATATGTACTACAGTTTTTGGATTCATTCATCCAGTAAATTCTGATAGAAAATAAACCATTGAAATTCTAGTTATATTAAATTCATAAATTTATTTTTAGTTCCTTAAAATGGTAGCTATTCTCTTTTATTCAAGATTTTTTTATTTCTAAAAAACAAACTTTATGCTTCCACCCATTATATTCCCTCAGGGTTATACTCAGGGACAGCTGGAGTCCAGGCTCCACCAAGTTGATGTCTAGGATGGCTTCCTCGGCGTTCCTCCCTCCTGCTCCCCCTGTAACAGAGTAGCCTAGATTTCGTACACGGTGATTCACTTCAAGAGGCAGAGGCAGTGTTCTTGAAGTAAAGCTCACAACTGGTTCAGAGTCACCTCTGCTGTTCTCTACTAATCACATCAATCACCTGGCAGTCCAGATTCAAGAGACAGAGGGACATGACCGTTTGATTGGGAAGTAGCCTCTGCCATCTTTGGAGATGAACTCTCTACCGCATCTTCTTTTACTAATCTTGGTAATATTTTCCGCATAGAAGTATTTTAAATTTATTACTCTGATATTTTGTGTTCTTTTCCTTTATAATTTACTAAACTGACTAGCGCTAGCATGAAGGAAAACTACTATTTTATTCATTCTAATTATTTCTCAGTTTTAATATCTAGACTCTCCTAAGTAGATAACTATAATACCTGGAGAAAATGATGTCTTATTTTTTTCTTTATAAATAGTTAAATCTCTCTTATTTCTATTATCTCTACCTCACATCTATTGCACTAGTTAAGACTTCCAAGGCAAAGTGAAGTTTGTTGCTTTGTGTGTGTGTGTGTGTGTGTGTGTGTGTGTGTGTGAGCATGCACATGCTGGGGTTCAGCCCAGGGCCTCATGCATGCTAGGCAAGCACCTTGCCCCTGAACTGTATTCCCAGCCCTGTTGTATAATTCTTAAAGTACAAATATATTCAAGTTATGAACTGAACTTTTTTAAAAAAAAATCAGCATACACATTTCCCAGAGCTAAATTAAGCCACATACTTATGTGTCTATATGATAGAAATGAAAGAAAGATAGGCTCTCGTTTCAGATAAATTAAGCTTAGGGTGGGAGCAATAAACAAGATGAGGAAGAAATTGATTAATATGTTTTGGACAATGCAATATTTTCCTCCCTAAAATCTATAAGCTTCCAAAAATAAATCATAACCATAAAACATTCTATTGACTTTCATAAACAACTAATATCTCTAATAAATATAAAACATCATAAAGCTCAGCAACTTCTCCTTTCTTCACAAGATTGACTGTTTACACTGGATGCAGTCTGTCATTTTATGTACATAAATAAGTATTAGATTGGGATTCTTGTACTCACACGTGGTGGATAATCATATGGTGGAACATAATCTTCAGAGTATGTTGTCATTGTATACCTAAGAGGGATAAGTCAACATCTGAGAAAAGGACTCCAAAAAGAAAGCAATTTAAAAATTTTAATGATGTAAACTTTACATGAAATAAAAGCATTTCAGGATGGACTGGACCTAACAAAATGTTTAAACCCTACAACTGCCCCAGGCCCTGTTTATAGCATCACCTACCACCAGCAGGTACCCCTCCTTCAATTATTCCAATGTGGCACCACCTACTGCTCTCCTATACAGATAATATTTGTGATTACTAAGTTCCAAGTTCCTTTACTACCCTCTTCCTGCTTCTTAGCCCTTTTGACCCTTTCCCCCACATTCTCTGCAGGACAACAGCTGAAGAGATAATAGAAGATAACCAGGTAAACTGAGATCTCTGAGTGTACCTAGCCCCCATCCCCTTAAACACACTGAAATGCTGGGTGAAACACTTCCACACACAGATGCACAAGCCTAAACAAGCTCAAAATGGAAACCTGAAGATGTCAGAAATGAAAAGGACACTCTCTGCAACGGGAAATCAACAGCTGTTGGCCCAGGCCTGGGGGGTGGGGTAGCTTTAACCTCAGGTCAAGAGAAACAGCCTTAGCATCACAAGAGGCAAAGAGCTGAGCTCCAGTTCACAGCTTAGAAACTGTAAACCTACGCTACCACGTAAAAGAGGCCGGAGAAACCATTGCTACCACGTAAAAGAGGCCGGAGAAACCATAGGTCCCAGCCCAGAGAAACTTGTAAGAAAGCTTCGCTCTGGAACTTAGAATAACGGGAAATTATTCTCATGTGAGAAATTAAAACTATTCTATTGCGGGCAATATTACAGGACTAGATGGCCAAGGAAACTATCTAGTTTCTTTAGAAAGGAAGATGGCTCTACAAGAATCCTAAAATAATGAAGTCCAATTCAAATAGGCTACTAGATACAGGTGCTAGCATTTAACCTGGTGGTGACCACCAACTTCTACCTGCTTTCAACATATAGTTTCCAGAGTAGCAGCAGCAGCATCTGGGAATGTGACAGAAATGCAAATATAACAGGGCATTTGGGTGTTGCAGGGCAATTGGTTCCAGGACCCCAGGAGATACCAACATCTATGGATGCTCAAGTCCCTTACGTAAAACGATAAAGTATTTGCATATAGCCTGTGCACATCCTTCCACAAGATATGTCCTCTCTAGATTACTTATAATACCTAACGTCATATAAATGATGTATAAATAGTTCTTATACTTTATTGTTTAAGGAGTAGTGAAGAGGAAAAGGTCTGTATGTGTTCAGTACACACACACTGTTTTCAAATATATTCAGTCTGGTTGGATGAATATGCAGTTGTGAAAACTGTAGATAGAAGGGCCTACCGCACTTGGCTCCTACCCCAAGCCCACTGAATTAGAAACTCCACAAGTGGGGCCAGTTGTAGCTTAACAATCCCTCCAGATGCATCTGATGCGCAGTGGAGTTTTGAGTACTGATGGTCAAAAGAAGAAAAATTGAAAGTACAACTTTCAAACCAGTAAATTGAACTTAAAAAAAGAAACTAATCTTTAAAGAAAGAAGGAAAAGAAAACGAAAAGGAATAGGAAAAATGATTTCTGCTCATAGGACAAATTAAAATCATAAAATATCTTAGCAGTCACCATGAAAATAAAATGGTTAAACTCATCAGCAAAAACATTTTCTCAGTCTTAAATTGAACATCAAACTATTTTTAAATGTCTAACATGTGCCTTCCTTATTTATTTTTAGAGGGGAGGAGAGAGAGACAGGGAGAGGGAGGGAATCAATTTTATTTTTTCATCTGGCCTTTCTTTCTCTGACACCTAATTGTGTATGTGGTGCTGGGGTTTGAATCTGGGTCCCCTGCACATACCAAGGCAAGGGCTCCAACCACTGAGCCACCACTCCAGCCCCAGCATGTGCTTTAATACTTGACATAAAATTATTTTCAAAGAAAGCTTGAAAGTAAAAGTATATAAATATATATAGTAAATATTAACCAAAAAGAAATTATATTATTATACCAACAGTATATATAAGACTTTGAGCCAAAAAGTACTATAGATATCATTACCTACTGATCAAAGGAATAAATCACCAAAATGATACATGATGGACCTATGTCAATAAATTAACAACATATAGAATGTATAAGGCATAAAAGACAGAACCCCAGAAATGAAAGATCTATAGTCATAGAGGAAGATTTTAACACATTCATTCACCCTATGGTTCCTTAAATCCAAATCTGTACATGTACCCTCCAAAGTCTTAACAGGTCAACAACAAAGAAAATTAAATCATACACTTAGCTTATTAGTAGAGTGTATTGTTAAATAAAATTTATCGGAGACCATTGGTTTGAACTGAGCTCCTGTAGCAGGCCCAATAAAATAAATCAATAAATCTCATGCTGAGATTCCTGGCCACCAAGCCAAAACTAAGTTGTTTATCTGACCTTCCAAAAAATAAGAAGGGAGAGAGTAGCCACATTTCCCAACAAGCCAGTTTTAAATAGCATGATAAGCAAGGTCCTTCTGTTTTACCCTTGGCAAGGAAAATAACTTTGAAACAACTAACTCATTTTTCATTCTTTGTTTCTTTCTTGAACCTTCTCTCTCTTTTTTTTTTTATTTTTTGAACAACCTTACATGATTTTAACAAAATAATATAAAATGTGTATAAAATGTGTAAATATTTTGGATATTGCAATTATCTCCAGAAGTGCCCCCCCCCC